>QJNZ01000148.1:0-139728 GCA_004155055.1 Monosporascus sp. CRB-8-3 | reverse complement strand
GATCTTCGCAGTTTATATACGGCCGGTGCCAATCGAAAAGATCGTACAGATCGATATTCCCCTGCTCCGGGTTAGGGCGCTTTCGGATGCATGTCGAAGGACGGCCAGCGCCTTCAGCATGAGGTATGTCACATCTAGTAGCATCTGCTGGTAAATAAATATATGGCGTTTCGTTACGAGTTTACGCTAGCATTGGATTGCGGCTGACAGTCCCACTCCCCCCTTGCAGGGCTCCCGACTGCAGGTCGTGGTAGCGGGGGGCGCTGCCGGCCTGATCTCGCGTCTCGTCATCGCGCCCCTCGACGTCGTCAAGATCCGGATGCAGCTGCAGTCGTACTCCCGCTCGCCGCCTGACCCATCACCGGTGACTCACGCCAACCCTCGGGGATCGCCGCCCGTCGTCTACAGGGGCGCGCTGCGGACGATGCGGGACATCGTGGCCAGCGAGGGCGTCACGGGGCTCTGGAAGGGCAACATCCCCGCCGAGCTCATGTACCTCTCGTACTCGGCCATCCAATTCACGACGTACCGTTCGACGTCGATGCTGCTGCACCGCGCGCTCGGCGGCGACAGCAGCGTCCCGCACGGCGTCGAGTCCTTCGTCTGCGGCGCGGCCGCCGGCGCCACTGCCACCGCCGCCACGTACCCGCTGGACCTGCTGCGCACGCGGTTTGCGGCCCAGGGCAACGACCGCGTGTATGCGTCGCTGCGGCGGGCGGTGCGGGACATTAGGCGGGACGAGGGGACGCGGGGTTTCTTCCGGGGGCTCGCACCCGCCCTCGTCCAGATCATGCCGTACATGGGCCTCTTCTTCGCGTGCTATGAGGCGCTGCGGCGACCGCTGGCGGGGGCGATGCCCTGGGGAGGGTCCGGCGACGCCGCGGCAGGCGTCGCGGCCGGTGTCGCCGCCAAGACGTGCGTCTTCCCACTCGACCTCGTCCGCAAGCGCCTCCAGGTCCAGGGCCCCACGCGCGGCGCCTACGTCTACAAGGACATCCCCGCGTACTCCGGCACCCTCGACGCCGTCCGCACCATCTTAAGGGTGAGCGGCGTCAGGGGCCTGTATAGCGGGCTCACAGTCAGCCTGATCAAGGCGGCGCCCAACAGCGCCGTGACCATGTGGGCTTACGAGAGGATCCTGAACCTGTTGATTCGTCATGGTGCAAAGGACGGCCCTCGTCGGGATGCTTGAGCGGCTGGTTCATCATCGTTGGTCAGGCGGATGAGGGATGATGTAAGAGCGCTGCCGTAATTGTACGTACACGACGCATATGCGGGTGGGTTGGTTGGTTGGTTGGCGTATTGGTTTTATACCCCTTAGACACTAGACGGACGGCATGACTGGCCATGTTATGTAGGGCAGAGCTTGACACGCTTTGTCCCCTTCACGGAAGTATTTCGGCTTATTTTCTGCCAAATACTAATCATAAAAATTTACTCTATTCTCTTGTCCAGCATGTTGGATGAATGATGTACTAGTTCATCCCAGCATATGCTCATTCCACATGCAACTCCTATACGCTGGGCTCGCAGTTTCGGCATTCGACACAGGGTAATATCTTCAAGACAATAAAGGCGACCTGGCTTAAGCCCCTGGCAAATATTTAGGTTTTACTCTCCGTAGCATGTATCCTAGATAACACCGGCACAAACAAAGAGAATATAAGATATCTATTCGTCTATAATGGTACAAGAAGTGCGCGCACACATACTTCTTCTCCCTGCGGAAAGACTCTCCTCCCCCGTCTTCTTTTTTGGTTGCCCCACTTCTCAACTCGCGTCTGTCTCTTTTATTTCCCCTGCCTGACCCAGTCCTCGACGAGGTGGCGTGCCCTGCGGACCTTCTCGTCGACGTAACCGCGGCCGAGCTCGGCGTGGGCGCGGGCGAAGCGCCAGCCCTGGCGGACGCCGTCTCGCGCGGCGAGGTGGGCGTCGGCGACGGCGGGGGCGCGCTGCTCGAAGCGCCACAGCAGGTCCGAGACGTTGCGCATGGTGACGGGCAGGACGAGCCAGCCGGCGCCGACGCCGAAGGCCAGCGGCGCCGCCGCCCTGAGCACGAGGTTGCGGTTCCGCGACACGATGCTGCCCGCCATCGACGCCACCAGCACGTACGCGAGCCCCGGCAGCAGCCTCTCGCCGCTCTCGCGCGGCGGCGCCAGCGACGCCACCGTCCCCGTGAAGGTCCGCTCCAGGTCGAACGCCCGGTCCGCCGCCCGGTTCACGGCGTCCTCGGCCCGCGTCGCCTGCCGGTACAGGAACAGCCGCGCCTGCCCGATCTGCGCCGCCAGCCGGTCCGTCGGCGTCGGGCCCCGCTGCGATTGCTGCTGCTGCTGCTGGGGCGACGAAAACGAAAACGGGGACGAAGGCGAGGACGAGGGCGAGGACGAGGGCGAGGACGAGGGCGGCGACTTCGGGGGCTCCTTCTCCTCCCGCGGTATCGTCTCGGAGGCCGGCGACGGCACCGGCGTGCTGGAGTCCGGGAGCCGGGGCTCGTAGTCGTCGTAGATGGGCTTCTTCGAGGACTGTTTTCCGGGGTGGGAGGTTCCCCCTGGTCAGTAATGCTGCTGACGTGCGTATATGTCTATAAGGGAGCAAGAACGGGACGAGTTTGGCGTACATGAAGACGATGCTCCGATGGCGGTGCTTCGGCGTGGGCGACCGAGGGAATTAGGGCGCCCGAAACCAGAGTTGCGGCCATTAACGGACCAACGGCACGCTGTGAGCTTCGATTAGCATACGCAAGAAAAGTCACTGGGACCCGTAGAAGCCTTCTCACCCGTCGCAGCAGGACCCTCGCAGCCATATTGCCCTCAATTGACGTAGGTGGTGGGTTGCCGGGCCTAAAGTGTCAACTAGGTAGGTAGATAGGTGGGTTGGAGTTGATATATTGAGCTCAGAGTAGAGGTTTCATAGAGAGATACGATACGGCACTGTATGTAATGGTTGACAATTAATTGTTAGCGTGATGATGTTTTCTACCAAGTACCGGATATTCCCGGTCATTCGTAGGTACCTGAGTACATTGGAGCACTGCCTGTACTATCAGTAACTTTTTCCTTATCGCTCCAGCGTCTTTGATGGTGACGACTTACAGAAGAACTTGCACATTATAGATTCTCATTTCAGGGCGGTCTAGTCTGTCTATGTATGTTTGTTGTAGATAGTATTGCTCTTCCTTCCATCCCTTCTTTTCATGTAGGGTATGCTTTGTATTGTTTAATCTAGTGACGCCTCCATGATCTGTACGGCATGATCAAAGCCGTCCGGTCAGGTCTGTGGACCTGCTCAAGGTGCCTGCGCGAGGCTTCCCGAGCGCAACAGCGGCAGCCACAAAGGCGCTGGTTACATGCACCAGCGCCTGCCGTTTCTAAGGCTGAGGGCGCTCCTGTATCCCCGGCCGATCACACGTCTTCCGATGCGAAGCATGACGATGCTCTCCTCCGCGAGATTTTTGACTCACCCCCCGCCTCCAGGGGCTTTGCAAGTCCTTGGAAAGGGATAGCGGGCCGTCAGAATAATGTTGGACTGTTCCGAAACAAGTACCTGACCTCACCAGAGGGGTTTCTGAGGTTCGCCGAAGTCACCGTGAAGCGAGCGCAGAAGCTCGTTGATAAAGTTCTAAAGGTGTCCACGCTGGATGAATACAGGGCTATAGTGCGCGACTTGGACAGGCTCAGTGATCTGCTCTGTCGTGTTCTGGACGTGTCCGACTTTGTGCGAGTAACCCATCCCGATGCGAGGATACAGGCGGCGGCATCGCAAGCCTGGGCCTTTGTTTACCAGTACATGAACCAGTTGAACACGGCGACTGGCCTGAGCGATCAGCTTGGCAAGGCCTTGAACAATCCGGACGTGATGAACAGCTGGAATGAAGAGGAGCAGACAGTTGCGAAGCTGTTACAGCAGGATTTCATGAAGTCGGCCATACATCTCCCCAAAGAGTCACGCGATCGATTTGTCGATCTCTCACAGAAGATTAGTGAGCTAGGCTCCTCATTTGTTGAGGACATGCAACCAGAGGAGCCATATCTCGACTTTCCTAGTAGCAAGTTCCAGGGTATGGACCCTCGATTGGCGCAACGTTTCGTCCGTCGTGGCGTGCTTCGGCTTCCGACTATGTCGCCCGAGGCTACGATGGCTTTGAGGAGTGTCCATGACGAGGATACAAGGAAAGTAATTTACTACGCTACGCGGACCGCTTCCGGTAGATCAATCAGGGTCTTGGAGGCTCTGTTGAGGTTGCGTGCTGAGCTCGCTGAGCTGTCGGGGTTCGACAGTTATGGTCGAATGGCTCTCAAAGACAAGATGATGGCGAAATCACCTGAATCTGTTCATGAGTTCCTATTAGCCCTATCAAAACATAATTCTGCCCTAGTTGAGCAGGACGTTGCAGAACTTCTCAAGGCGAAAGGGGAGAAGCTCGGCCAGTCCATAGTGCCTGAGCTACACCCGTGGGACAAGGATTATTATATGGAGAGCATACGGTCGAGCATGAGATCGCGGAGGCGGCATGACGACTTCTTGTCAGCTTACTTCTCGATCGGGACTGTCATGCAAGGCCTGTCGAGGCTCTTCACGCGATTGTACGGTATCCGTTTTGTGCCTAGGGATACCTTACCAGGAGAGACATGGCATCCAGACGTTAGACGGTTAGATGTTGTCTCTGATACTGACGGCCATGTTGCGGTCCTCTACTGCGATCTCTTCTATAGGGACGACAAGTCTCCAAATCCAGCGCACTTCACCGTGCGCTGCTCAAGAGAAATCTCCCAGGGCGAGATCCAAGAAGCTGCAGAACAATTGGGTGATGCGGTTGAAGGGCTTCCTCGATTCGAATCGCCCGTGGATGCGGCTAATGATGGCATGCACGTCTCCAACCACTTTGGATCAGTCATGCAGCTGCCAACGATTGCCCTGGTCTGCGATTTCCATCATGACAAGCAAGCGGGTTATGGAGCTGCGCAGCTTGATTACTATCAAATGGAGACGCTATTCCACGAGATGGGGCACGCAATCCATTCTATCCTGGCTCGGACGTCTCTGCAAAACGTTGCCGGGACTAGGTGCGCTACTGATTTCGCCGAGCTCCCGTCAACCTTGATGGAACATTTCTGTGCGGATCCCACGGTGCTTGGCCTATTCGCCAGACACCACATAACAGATAAACCTCTACCGTACGAGATGGTCGCCGAGCGACTCCGCGTCTCCAAGCGTTTCGAAGCATCCGACAGAGAAAATCAAATCATCCTAGCGATGTTAGATCAAGAATACCACTCGCCGCTTCCAAGCAGAGCGAACTTCGACTCTACTGAGATCTATCACAATCTCCAGAGACAATACGGAAAGCTCCCGCCGGACGCCCGGGGTACAAGGTGGCAAGGGTTCTTCGGGCATCTGTTCGGTTACGGAAGCACCTACTACAGTTACCTGTTTGACCAAGTGCTATCCGAGCGCGTGTGGAGAGTCGTCTTCTCCGGCGGAAAGGACGGTGCCGCCCTCGACAGGGAGAACGGCGAGAGACTTAAGCAAAATCTTCTCAGATGGGGAGGTGGTCGAGATCCGTGGAAGTGTCTCTCGGATGCGCTGCGAGACGAGCGTCTTGTCGATGGAGATGAGAAAGCTATGCGGGTCGTTGGCAGCTGGGGCATCAAAGACGACTTCCATACATAGTTAAGCACGGCGGGGTGCCCGTCGTATTTGTACTATTACATAACCCCAATCAACTATCAGGCAGGATCGACCGACTCGATAGAAACGCAGAGAGCGAGGTACCCTGAGTTGGTTTGTTTATTCCACTCTTCTCTAGTTGCCCATTAGGTTGTGGAATACGCGGATAAAACATCGTTCCTTCCTGGACCTTGACTCTACCAACCCCTTGTGAATCATTACATGTGACAGTGGGGACCGACGACGCCTACTCTTCCCCTATCTACAAAATTGTCCTATGTGGCTTCCAGCGTATACAGAGACCGAAGGTCTTGACGTAAAAGGTCTCGCGAGATGTCTCCAACAATGTATACCTAAAGCCCCGGCCGGAGGAAGGAGTCAACACTGCCGTAGCCGTCGAAGGAAGCCAGAATGTGGATGAACTCCTAACAATGCAACCTCCCTGTTCCCATGCGCCTTCGCGACTTCCCTAGGCCTACCAGTGAGGTTGGTTATGACCCTCTCCCACTTCGCCAAACAACAAGTCTACTTCTTCTCCCTCTCCCACTACGCCAGCTTCACTCCCCATCCCCATATACTTCTATATTCGCTTCTTCTTGAAAGCAGAGCATTCGTTGTATAACGACGCTACATTGCTATCCCTCTCCCTCTATCACTAGTCCAGTCCTCGCCTTGCTCACGTCGGTCAGCTGGATTACTCGCTCCTTGTTCGCCGGCGTCCAGTGACCAATCTATTCACTATTCGACTACTCAACTACTCAGCTACTCATACCACCAAGACACCCGGACATCCTCTAACCATGTCTCCACGAACCACGTTCCGCGTCAGCAGCTCACGCCTCGCGGTCCTAGCACTCGGCGTCCTCTGCGCTACCAAACCAGCCGCGGCAGAGGGCCCCATCCAACAACTCATGCCTGACAAGCGATTGGGGCATTTAGTGCCGGCCGCGGACTGCACCTCTACCATTACCGTTGGCATCCTCACCATCCCCCTCCCCACCCCCACCCCCACTCCCACCCCTGGCCCCTGGCCGAAGCAGGGCGACTACAGCTACATGGGGTGTTTCAACGACACGGACCCCCATAACCCCGCCCTCCCCGTGGGCGTCACTGTGACGATGACGGGTCGCATGACGGCGCCGGGCTGCATGGATGCATGTCTTGCCGCTGCCGACTTCACGGGCCGCGACGACGCAGACGAAGGCGTTAGGGGGACCGGCCGGTACCGGTACGCCGGTCTGGAGTGGGACGACGAAAGGAACCACACGGTGTGCATGTGCAGTGACAACTTGTCGGCGGTGTCTGAAAAGCGGGATGATAGCGAGTGCAACCGCACGTGTGATGGGAATCAGACATGGACGTGTGGTGGGATTGATCGTATCTCTTTGTATGCCCTTCCCGAGGGCGGCTACAGCGGTGATGGAGGTCATATGGTCAATGCGGGTGCAGTGAGTGGTGTCTCGTTTGGAGCCCTACTCGTCTCGGGTCTTGTGACTTTCGGTCTCTTTTGAGCGTTGGTTCGTTTCGTCTGGTTCCAGACTGGTTGCGTCGATTGGCATTCGAAGGACAATGGCGGCATGATCACGGGAGGGAAATGGTCGTTATGGGGAGAACAAGCTAGATTATGGCTTTGAATCAGGGTTATGGAGTATCGGCATATTCACACTAGGAGACTCTTGTACAAACACCTAATGGAATAACATTGAGATCCCCTCTAGCAAATCATATCTCATTGATCGTGGCCTACCCTGTCTATGAACTAAAGGATCTACGTATTCAAATGACCGCTTCATCCCATATCCAGAGGTCCCAGCCCCCTATCCCGCACGGCCTTCTGGACCGCCTCCTTGACATCCCTCACGACCTCCCGCCACGCCTCCTTGCCCTGGGACGGCGTCTCGCCCGTCTCGCACTCCTCGTCCTCCTCGACGAGGTAGTCCAGCCACTTGACCAGCTTGACGACCTTATCCATATCCCGCTCCTCCCGCACGACCCGGACGAGGTACCGCTCGAGCATCTCGGCGTCCCCGCGATGGGGCCCCTCGTCCGCCGTCTCGCGGTGCCACACGTTCAGCATGTCGCGGACCTCGGACAGCGTCGTCAGCCCGCCGCTCGTGAACCCCACGCGCGGCGGCCGCGGCGCGAACTGCAGCAGCGGCCTCGTACGCCTCCTCTCCTCGTTGCTGTCGCCGTCGGCGGCGGCGTCCCGTTGCCGCTGGTTGCGGCTGAAGGAGTTGTTGGCGTTGTTTGGCGGCAGCTTGAGGTCCAGCCCGGACCGCTGCGCCCTCCGCCGGCGGTGGTCCGCGATGAGCTCCTGCCGCACGTCGTCCGGCAGCTCGGCGAGGAAGGCCGGGTCCAGCTCCCCGATCTCGTCGTCTTCCTGTGGTTGCTGCTGCTGTGGTGGATCCTCGGCCTTCGGTGGCGGCGCGAACATCCTCGTCTGTACGATCCCGGCGTTGGCGTCGGAACGGCGCTCGCGGCTCGGGCGGCCGCGGCGCGGCTTCGTCGGCGTCATCTTCCGGAACGGCGCATGGGGGATGACGCGGTCCTTGCGCGGCGACTGCGGCATCAGCGTCTGCCGGTCCTTCCGCGGCGACGGCTGCGCCAGCGGCGTCAGCGACCGCCTCTGCTCATGCTGCTGCCGGTACGAGGCGAGCACCTCCGCCTTCACGTCGTCCGGCAGCGCGCTAAAGACCTCGGGGTCGATCTCCGGCGGGATCTCGCCGGGCAGCAGCGGTTCCGGGCTCTCCGTGCGAGACTTCGGGGCTGCTGCCGCCGCCGGCTGCTCCTCGTGCTGCTGCGGTTCCGATGGGGTCCTGGATCGGCCTTGGTCCAGCAGTCTGCTGCGGATGTCTCCGGGGAGCTCGGCGAGGACCGCTAGGTCGGGGTTGCTGGGCATGACGAACTGTGTCCCTCCGATGTTGAGCGGCGTGTTCGCCTTGGAGTCCTTCTCGTTTGCCCTCGCGATCGAGAGGGCCGGGTGCGTGGCGCTCTGCTTCGGCTTTCTGGGCGTGATGGGCCCGTCGATGATGGGGTCTTCCGACGGGCTCCGCTTCGGCGTCGGATTGCTTACTTCCAACCCGCCGGCTTCTTGGATGGGGTCCTGGATCGACTGCTTTGCCGCAGCGGAACCTCCTCCTCGGAAAGGCCCGAAGCTCAGTCTCTTCTGACTTCCATCGGGTCCGACTATAAATGTCTTGATCGGCTCGAGTTTCGTTAACTGAACACCCAGACCGCGTAGGTCGCCGGGACTGAACTTATAAGAGCGCAGTATCGCTACCGCCTCCTTCCCCAGCACCTGGTAGTCGTGGGTCGCAACGCCAAAGGATACACTCTTGTTGAAGGTGTCGCATTTGCCGTGCCCTAGGTGCTTCGGCGGGTCTAGCGGCGCGTCAGGAGACCGTCTCATTATCTTCATCGTCAACTGCTTCCCCTTGACCTGCTCGTTGAGGAGACGCTTCTCGAGTTCCTTGCATAGGTTGTAGACGAACTCCTCTGCCTCTTCCTGGCTAATGAAGCGGATACCCCAGTTGACCTCGGCGGAAACCGACTTCCGGATAGGCTGATCACCAACTTCGGTTCGATCGACTCCACGAGCGTATTCCCAGAGCTTCTCGCCAGTCTTGGGACCGAGCGTGTTAATCAGCCTCTCTTTTGACGTTTGCCGAATATCACTGACAAGCTTGACGCCAATCTCCTCAAGCTTCCCAGCGATGCTATGAGCCACTCCGGGCAAGTCATCGACTTTCAAGTCCCCGAGTGTGCTAAGTACATCTTCTGGTTTAATCTGATGTTGCCCGGCCGGCTTAGCCTTGCGAAGAGCGGCTTTTGCGAGGAGTATATTGCTCCCGATTCCTACCGACACAGCACATCCGGTCTTCTGCTTGATTCTCTCTCGTAGAGCAAGCGCGATCTCGTCTGCTTTCTCTTGTTCTCGCCAGATGCTGCCTTCATCCACGCCAGCCCCATTGGAGGCAACCGCAGAGAGGATAACCGATGTCGCATCGACTAGAGCTTCATCGATACTGACACTCTGTACGACGCCGCCGATCTCAAGGATGCACTCGTAAAATAGCCTGCTAGCCTCCTCGTAGGCTGGGAAATCGTAGGGGAGCACTTTGAGGTCAGGGCACAGCTCTTTAGCCCTCTTCATCCACATGCCGTTCTTGACGCCGTGCTTCCTTGCTGGGTAATTGCAGCTCGCGATTTCAGAACCCGTGCCAGTGCCGTGGGCGACGACCGCAGGCTTATCCACGAACTCCGGGGCTCTTTTCAACGAAACTGCGCAGAAGAAGCTGTCGAAGTCAACGTGCATGACATAGCGCCTAGCGCCGGGCTTTCTTTTCACAGGTTTCGCTTGGGGTCCCTTCTCCGCCGCAAGCTTTTGCATCCTTGACTTTAATTCCGCTTTCCATGTCGAAAGATGATGAAGTCGACTCTCGGAATAGTATTGCTGGATAAAGTCTGGATTTGCAGTGGAGGACTTCTTCATACGCGGATCTTGCAGCAGCAGAGCGTTATGCTCCTCGGATGTCATGGCCTTTGGTGCCGCGAGGGAAGATCCGTGGTCATGGCCAGATTCTTGCACTCTAGACGGGCCGGGCGTTGGACTCTCGGGGCTAACATTCTCCCCTGGAGAGTCGGCTGAACCAGTAGAGGCTGTATGCTCTCCGGATGGGACGGTCGGTCCATTATGCGACTCATTCACTATGGTCGAACTCCTTGCTGTTTCCTCAGTTTTCTCACCATCAGAATAAATATCTTCGGTTTGTCCGCGTCGAGTTGGTGAGGCATCGCCCACGTGCTTTCCATCAATGGTCTCAGCAATCTTTTTGAGCTGACTATTATAGAAACTATTCTCCGTTTGTTCCCGATATCCTGCCAAGGGAGATTGCGGTGTAGATGATTGGGTAGATATCATGTTTCCATCAAACTTCAAAGTTTTCTGACGGGGTGTTTCTTCGATGACCCGATAGTCTGACCATGGAAGGAGTCTTCCCGCTTGGATGGAATCCGTAACCCATGCTGGCTTCACTATGCGATATTTATTGAAGTCAACAGCCTTCTTTGGAGGCAACTTGGATGCTATAATGTGAGTGGCCATGGTCTTAGAATCAAGATACTGTAAGAACCCTGCGCCATGTTGGACCAATTCTCGATGAAGACTGACAATATTAGCCTGGCACGATCGATCCCGCAGAACGACGGACTCACACATGAAGAGGGGGTTGCGTATAGCCGGTGACATGTGCTACGACACCTTTGAAAATCTGGGGCTTGCCCGATGATGAAGCTCGTAGTTCCGAGTCGAGATTTTGCAGCTTGATCTTCTTCCGGCGAAAATAATCCCCAAAGCCACCGAAAGCGCTCGCCTCATATTCCTCCCCTGCCTCATCTGAGAACGTGTGGTTGTCGATGCGCTTGCGTACCGCTTTTGAATTCTCCTCTAGACGGCTACCCATGGTGGGCGGTTATCGATACCGATTTCCAAATTGGACTTGAATATAACGAAAGCGTATACGACTTAACTCCTGATCACCTATGGTATAAGAGGTCATATTGAAAATAGCATGGTGTCCACGGCTGCCAGCGCGTCACAAAGCCAGAACAGGAAAGTGAAAGCATTCATGCTAATGTCTGAAGCAAGGCACTCTCGTCGGACGTGTTTCTCGAGCCAGAGCTTATTATTTACGGCGTTCCTGATATTTAAATGTTAGCCTTGCAAAGTGTCCAGCACGTGGGAATTTAAGAGGGGCGGGATTGTGACGCGCTAGGGTAGGCATTTCCTGTCACGTCATCCCGTGACTTTAATGACTTGCATATTTCTTTGATGGGTAGCGCCACAGTGTGTGCGGTCGAACAAGGAAACTCAGCCACATCTACAAATCTAGAGCCCACTTTATTCACCCAGCAGTCATCCCTGCTAGCTTATCGAAGTCAACAGTTACTTGAGGATCTATCAATGATAACTCTCATGTCGCTGGCTTCACGGAATACATGGCTCTCATCTTCGCATCTACAGTCTGTAAACATGAACAACGAACAATTCCGTCGCCTCGTCGGTGCTAGTACTCCTAAGCCGTCAAACAATACCAATGGAACCACCCCAACACCTCCACGCGCTGTGGCGCTTGGTTCGCGGAAGACTTCCAGCATCCCCATGACACCGTAAGTGCCTCTACCTCCACACTTTGCGTGTTGAAGACTAAACAAGCACCAGGCGCTCAGTAGCAGGTCTCAGCAAGTCCGACTTTGCGCGACAACTGGCCGAACGAAATCGAGGCGAAAAATCACAGGCGAAGTTCCGATCACATGCTCCAAAAGGCAGCAAGCTTGCAGATGGCTATATGGACCGTGCTAAGGAAAGGACCGCGGAGGAGGAGGATGAGAGGGCCGCGAGGATAAAGGCCCTAGAAGAGGCTTTGAAGAACGAAGAGATCGACCAGGAAGCCTTCGATAAGCTCCGATTCGAAATCGCTGGCGGTGACTTGTCAAGCACTCACCTTGTAAAGGGGCTGGACTTCAAGCTCCTCGAGCGGATAAGGAAAGGCGAAAATGTGTGGGAGGAGGGCAAAACGCAAGACGATGGCGAGGGGCCGGAGCCCGAAAACGTCGACGATGAGTTTGAACGACTAGAACAAGCCGAAATAGCTGCAGTCGAGAGAGAGAAGACCACGAAAAAGGGCCAGCTGGCAACCGTGTCCTTGAACCCGGGCAAGAAACGAACGAGGGATCAGATTCTAGCCGAGTTGAAGGCCGCTAGAGAGGCGAAGGTAAAAGAGCAGTCTGCCTTGGGATCGAAGTTCAGAAAGATTGGCGACAAGAAACCCGGGTCGAGGATAGAGCGAGATGGTAAGGGCAGGGAGATACTTATAATCACGGATGAGAAAGGAAATGAGAAGCGCATGGTGCGCAAAGTCCAACCAGATACCCAACAGGAAGCAAGCAAAGCTAAAGAGCTTATGATGCCTGACAAGGACGCCAAACCTCTAGGTATGGAGGTCCCGGATATTTACAAACAGAAAATGGAGGAGCCGGAAGACGAAGATATAAACATTTTCGACGATGCCGGCGATGACTACGACCCCCTCGCGGGACTCAGCGACGGCTCGGACGAAGAGGACGAAGAGGAATCGAACGAGAAGCCGCAAAAGGCGGACACCGCTGAGCAAGATAAAGAGGCAATGCCACCGCCACCGCGGCCTGCTCCCAGCATGGAACCGCGGAATTATTTCAAAGATTCGAAGACTGGACTGGCATCATCCGAAACACTCAAGGCACCATCTATGTCTGATCCTACAATCCAGGCTGCCCTGAAGAAGGCCGCCGCTCTTAACCCCATACCTAGATCTACGGATGACGAAGATGACGAGGAGGCTAAAGCTAAAGCTGAGCGTCGGAGGAAGATGCTGCAGAACGAAGATCGCGATCTGGAGGACATGGACCTAGGTTTCGGCACGAGCAGATTTGAGGACGAGGCTGACTTCGACGAAAAAGTTAAGCTGGCTCAATGGGGCGAAGATGACGATGGGCATCAAGGCCGGGGCGGCGGTTCTAAGCGCAAGAGAGGTCCGAAGAAGCGGAAGGGAGACGTCAACAATGCGGCAGATGTTATGCGGATTATGGAACAGCAGAAACGTAGCAAGTAACCAGAGCCCACAGCCGTCTTGTCACAGGCTGAATGCGAGGCAAGACTGTGTTGCTTTAGTTTGTATGTGCTAACAACGTCCATCTCAAAGTCTTATATTACAAATGTCTTCGTTACAATGAGATCTGTTTGAAATGTAACTCATTTATACCTGTACTGTCCTCTTCCAGGACCCGACTGTCACCGACTTCTTTCCTATATATCTATCTACAGATGATAATGCCATGTTGAGCTTGTAGGGATTATATCTTCGTGGAGAGTCTTGTTCATTACGTGGAATAGGGGATTTTGTCTCGCAAAGCGGAGTTGACATTCGAGTTGCTAGTCCCACATAAGAGAGCGTCCATTTGCCCGCATTTCCCGCAACTACACTAACAATAACCGATAAAAGTTAATCTAGGTGTCTTCACACATTTAACTCTCGCCATCAGAAGGGGACTGTGATCCTATATAAGCCATTCCATTATCGCTGCTTTGACTAAATGGGGTCTTCAGCTGGGTGCGACATGTCAGACCCAGTTCCGCTGTGGTTGGACTGCGACCCTGGCCACGATGTGAGTACCTACCCTACTTCTACTATTCTATACGGTGCATTCTGAGGCACCGAATATGGTTTCAGATATCGGACGTCTGCATTCGTAGCTGGACCAGCTCGGATCCGAGATAGGGATCCGGGGTCTCACAAGCGGAGCATAACCTCCGTCTCCGGCACCAAACGGCAACGCTGACGCCTCACCGCAGGACACATTTGCTATACTCCTTGCGGCCTATCACCCGGGCATCAAGCTCCTGGGCATAAGTACGGTGCATGGAAATGCATCCCTGGAGAAAACGACAAATAATGCACTGTCGCTGCTGGCGGCCATCGGCAAGCATAACGAGATCTCCGTGCACCCGGGTGCGGCGCATGCATTGGTTGTAAGTAAAGCACCCCCCGTTCTGGATGATATGTTATTCTCCCGGGTACTACTGGCGTATCGAGGCTCGCTAATAAATTCAATAGAGTTCATCCCAACTTGCCCTTTCCGCCTTCGGAGCAACCCTGCCCTTGCCGTAGAACAACAAGGCAGGGTATCCCCTGCGGGACAGGCCGGAGTCGGCCGACTACTAACGCATAACAGCACCGCAAGCCGATCCATGCGCCGACCGACATCCACGGGGAGTCCGGGCTCGACGGCACGACGCTGCTGCCGGCGCCGCAGGGCGCCGCCAGCCCGGTTCCCGCCGTGGACGCGATGGCGGCGGCGCTGCGGGCGACGGCTCCCGGGACGGCGTGGGTGGTGGCCACGGGGGCGCTGACGAATGTGGCGGCGCTGTTCCAGGCGTACCCGGACCTCGCGGCGCACGTGCGGGGTCTCAGCGCCATGGGCGGGTCCGTAGGGGGCGGGTTCACGCCGGCCCCCATGGGCAAGGTCGCGGGCGTCGACCGCATCGGCAACTGGACGCAGTGGGCCGAGTTCAACGTGCTCATCGACCCCGAGGCCGCCGCGTTTCTGTTGGCGCACCCCGTGCTCGCCCCCAAGACCACCCTCGTGCCCCTCGACCTCACGCATCTCGTGCTCGCCACGCACGAGGTCCAGGACCTGTTGCTGTACGGGCCCGAGGGCCCCAAGGAGGGCAGGGGAAAGTCCGACCTCAGGGTCATGCTCGTGGAGCTGTTGAACTTCTTCGCGGGGGCGTACCGGTGAGTTCCCAAATCTGCCAACCCAGCTCGGCCGATTACCTTCGTACGAACGGTTACCATTGAGAAGCATCATCGTATTGACCGGAGTGACGACAGGGACGTGTTCGACCTCGTGGAGGGGCCGCCGCTGCACGACCCGCTGGCGGTGGCGGCGGTCCTCGCGGGCACGCCGCACGAGATCCCCTTCTACGACTTCGACCCCAAGAGCGCCGAGGGCCCCGCGCGCTGCGAGCGCTTCGCCGTCGAGGTCGTCACCGGGGGCACGCTGGACGAGGCGTTCGCAGGCGCGCAGACGGGGCGCACGGTCGTGCGGAAGCTCGAGGAGTCCGGCGCCGAGGGCGTGCGCATACCGCGGGGCTTGGATATCGAGCTCTTCTGGAGGGTCGTCGAGGAGTGCTGCCAGAGGGCGGACGCCGCGAACTCGAAGGTCTTGGATACTTCTTGATGTTGTCGTGGCCTGCCGTGGCTGATTGGATATTAAGGGGTTTGGGCTAAAGGCCATAGATGGAGTCGACTCTTGCATACCTAAGCAGGATATTATTATCCCCGGAGTTTCATACCTACATGGACTTAGAGGTCAATATGGAAGAATTTACTCCCAACCCCGGTTGTCCAGAGTTAAAAGCATAAAATCTTCGTAAACTTCGTTGTCATTGTCAAGAAAAACTGAGGTATGAGTAGCATCACCACTGTGGGTGGCTACTTAACACTCGTTCGAGAAGGAAAACCGGATGGACGCTTGCGGTTAAGATGTCATAAGCATGTGTGTGACATCTGGTCTTTCTTTTCCTTTCTTCTTTTCTGCTTTTCTCCTCCTTTCTTCTTTTTCCTTTCTGCAGAAATTACCAAACCTGCTGCTGCGGGCTGGACACCCTACCCCTTTTTCTAAAAGTTATGCTGTGCCCATCATTTCCTGCACAGTGACATAAAAAGACCGCGTCAATACAAAGAGTAGGAGTCTATTGGCATATCATGGACATATATAGACATGGAGCATAGCATCTCGTCAGACCTCGGGATGTGTGAGGTATGATGTATAAATTCTGTTAGGACCCTTAATTGCTATAGAGACATTCGGCACACTGCTGCGCCTGCAGCTGAGGATTTTACCACCTGGGTCTTCTGGTGGGCTAAGACTAGCATACTCTTACTGGTAAGAAGGCTAGTAGACAAAACAGACTTGTTTTTTAAACCTATCCCATAGTATTCCATTCGATCCATTCCTGGCTTGGATCTTTTTCCATTTTCCCATTATTTTATATTGTTCTGACAGACCATTGAGTCTGTGTTCCTCTCTTTGAGCAAGAACGAATGCTTGCAAGGTGAACGCGTATTTGTACAGTGACCCCTATCCGCCCGAGCGGCCCTTTTCTGATAATACAGTATACACACCCTATCCATCACTGAACCGACCGTGATGATCCAACATACAGCGGAAATGGCCCAACCTCGAGACGCCAACAATACCTCATCGTAGAGTTACAGCCGTAAAATTAAAACGCCTACAGCAACGGATAGTATACACCAAAGCATATGTGGTATCCAAGACACTCCGACACACACCGAATGAACCCCCAAACTCCGGATAGCAGTCTGAGTAAGCAATCAAACTTTCAACACCAAACACTCAGTCATCGCCAGTGAGATCAATAACTTCAACAATCTTGCGCTTGGAACCAGTCCCGACCGTGGTCCTAGTGACGGGGTGCTGGGATGTGCTACCAGCGGGGCTCGCACCAGGCCCGGCTCCGCGGGCGCCGATGCCGCGCCACGCCGTCCTGTCATTATTAACGTTCCTAAACGACGACGGCGCGCGGCCCATGGTCGCGGGCGTCCGCGGCGGCACCGCCGCCGGAGTGCCGACGGGTCTCGCGGGAGAACTCACGACGCCGCCGCGCCTCGACGGCGTCGTCGAACTCAGGTGCGAGGGGTCGGGCGGCGGCATATGGCTTGTGGCCGTTGGGTGTGGTTTCGGTATCTTCGCGCCAGAGGAAGAGGAAGACGCGGCGGGCTTGGTTGGCGTGGTCGTCGGGACGACGCCTGCGGCGCGCGCTATCTCCGCCTCGAGCCGTGCAAGCTGTTCTGGGGTCGGGTTGCTGGAGACGGGGGCCAGGGCCGTTCGGCTCCTCTTCGCGGGGCGGGATGTACCCCGTCTCGACGATGACGACGCTGTAGCAGCGGTTGCGGCAGAGCGGCCAGACGCGGCGGGTAGCTCCTCGAGGAGGCTCATGCTCCGGATCTCGTCGTACTGGTCGGCCAGCAGCAAGCGCAGCTTGGCCTGATCGAAAGCATCCAGCTGTATCTCGGCCTGAACCCTCCGCTCGTTCCACTGTGCGATGGCGGCGTCCCACTTCTTCGTCGTCTTCGTGACGACCAGGGTCTGCGGGTTGCCGCGCCGCTCCGTTTCGTGCGTACAGTCTATGCCGTGGTTGTCGAGCTGATTGTGGAGGTGCTGCCTCCGCTGCTTGCCCATGGGGAAGCGACCTTTTGTCTGACGAGCGTCGGCGAGGAATCGGTTGAGCACGAAACAGTCCCCACAGAGGCAGGACACCTGCTGGGACCCATGATCTGGTTTCGGAGGTTTCTTGCCGACGAAGTTGCGTAGATACGCTCGAAGTAGGCTCTGGAAAGCTTGCTGCCACAAGGGCGTCGTAAGGGGGACCTTGTACTGCTCCAGCAGCACGGAAAGATCCTGGAACAGTGGCATCCAGAGCGAACCAAAATATTCTCCTTTGATGAGTTTTGCCTCGGTGTGAATCCTGCCTGCAAACTTCTGTAGATGCTCAGAGAGCTTATATTCGAACAAGGAAGACAGGAATCGAACCATAGCCTCTGGTGGTAGATAGTTCACAGCGGCGTTTCTGTCCCGAATGCTCGAGGCTAATAACAGCGAATGCGGATCCGGGACGACTGGAGCCTCTTTGGTGGCAGTAGCCGTCGTAAGACTCAGATATTCTACCGTCATCTCTGATAGGGCCTCATAGATCGGTCTCGCTTCCTCTTGGGAGATTTGCTTTCTTTTCGTGCTCTGCCGCAATGCCCTGAGAAGTCCCAACAGGAACGATGTCTGGCTGGCCCGCCTGTGGATGGCCTTCGGAACGCTAATCAATTAGTAAGATGTATTGATGGGCCTTCGTTTGGGAACCCGGACTCACAGTGCCTTCAAATCATCCATGCTC
This sequence comes from Monosporascus sp. CRB-8-3, assembly GCA_004155055.1. Lineage (NCBI taxonomy): Eukaryota > Fungi > Ascomycota > Sordariomycetes > Xylariales > Monosporascus > Monosporascus sp. CRB-8-3. Next base: position 121,550 of record QJNZ01000148.1, on the reverse strand, counting down.
TTATAGTATAGCGCTAGGTTGAACAGGGAAATGCCATCCTCTTCGCCGAGAGTCTGATTTGAGTCAAAATCCTTCAGGGCAGCGTCTACGGTTTGAGAAATGAGGAGCTCCACTCGTTCGCTACTTTCAGTGGCCTCTGTCAGGGCTGAAATCGCCTCATACCGCTGGGACAACGTGGGTTGGCTTTGAATACTATGCATAGTTCTATATCGCGTTAGCTCGTAAAAACCTCATACTCAGTTAGAAGATGGAACTTACACTTTCTGCAGAGTGTCCCAGGAGATGTTCGATTCCTCGCTCAACTTCGCCTTGAGCCAGGATAGAAAGGACCTCGGGACCGGTTGCTTGTTATTGGCCAGTATCAGCTTAAGCAGAGGTACCTCATTCCGTAGAATGCATGGTTTCAAGATATCTTTAAGGTTATTCCCACTGAGAGCGAAAGCAGAAGGCCGAGATTGATTCGTTGTCCAGAGATGCCTGAGGATCGTATGGAGTTCCCGGAATAAAGAGCCCTTTTGAGGAGTCGCCTTGCACTTGTCAATATAGTAGCTTGCGATATCGACAGCATCATCTCTGTCGCCACTGGTTATAATCTCATCCCTAAGCACCTTCCAAAGAAATGATAGAGTTCCTTGAGAAGGGATGATGATCACAGCCTACCGATCCGCTCGTTAGCTTATGTATATTGCAGGTGAACGGCGCAGGGGTCTACTCACTGATATTTGGTACCAATGTGTTGCCTGTGGTCCCTGATCATGTGTCAACTCTTGCAGGTAACTCAAAACCATGTTGGCATTACTGACCCAATTGCCCTATATTGCACGTAGTCAGCTTCCAAACTCGACAGGCTGATTTGTATTATGCAAGCCGTGCAAGGCAAACTACTGATGACGTTAAACGTACCATGTAGCCTTCATAGTCTTCTTCGTCCGGCTCGTCTCCAAATGCGTCCTCTTGGATGACGTCGTCTTCGTCGAACGGGATGGAGGAAGCGACTTTGTTCCCTTCTAAGTCGAAAATGCCCTTAGAGTAGTAGTTGGTCTCCGTAATGTCATCAATAGCATGATGACCATCTGAGTCGCTATCTTCCTCGTCTTCATCTTCATCGTAGTAATGGTAATACCTGCTATACTCGCCGTACCTGCCGTACCCGTATTCCTCTTCCGTGGTGCCGGTTTCGGTCTTCTCCAGCGTTGTCAAGAAAAGGTCAAAGCCAAGCTCTAAGCAGGCCTCCTGAAGCACTTGGACGCGGACTCGATCTGTGGTTTTCAAAGCTTGCAAGGAAATGTTCGCTTCTGTATACTTGTGACTCAGCACATAGTACAAGGGCGTGGCCTTTCGACGTCCCGTTTTGAAATCGCGTAACCACGACTCAAGCGCAGAGCGGAGCCCCGGACTGTTTCGGAGAAGAGACGTTGCCGAAGGAAGCTCAATGGCTGGGTTTATTGCAAGGTTATAAGTCAAGACAAACCGGTATCCAGCCTTGACTGGCAGGACCTCATGAGAGACATCTGAATACCTATGGCCAATCAGTAGAAATACATGACGTTGAATGCAGCTGCTCTACGTACCAAGCCACCTGCGACATTTCGTGAAGCGAGGTTCTAACTTTGGCTGTGCGCCCGCAATGCTTTAAGATGACATCACCCCCGTCGTGAGGTGATGGAAGACATATCACGAGCGTTCCGAACATCCCCGGAATCTTTTCAGTACTTTTACTCATGCTGTCAGTGAATAGAAGACGAATTCCGCCCCATTGATACTTACTCCGTGTGAGCTTTGAACATCGCCCGTTTCTCGTAGAGGAGCATCTTGTATAACTCCGCAGATATTGGGGAGCTTATGCCCAGGCCTCTCGCCACTTTTTTCAACACATTATCCAGGAAGCCCTTCCACTGCGGACTTCGGATCTGGAACTGCTCTGGATTGATCTCCCATGTATTACGCACCGACGTGTCGACAATCGTCTTGCTGCCCTTCCCAAAGGGAGCTTGGTGCGACTTAGTGATGAGTTTCTTCGCTTGTACTTCTGACAAAGGCAGACTGATCGGCCCGACACCCTCGACGAAGATGTCTGGATCTGCCTTGTCGGCCAGTAAAGTAACGAAGTCGGCTGTGGTGGTAATGGAATCAAGAGCATTCCGAAGTCTCTGCCTTAGAGAGAATTCCCTTTCACGCGTATTTCCGATAGCACCATGGGGAGGAATGCTGGACCCCCCGGCCTCCGGAGGTAGGATCCCATCACTATATCCCATGGCGCCTCCAGTAGGTGGAGAAGGGTGAACAAGGAAAACGAATGGTCCTTTATCGAATACACCATGTATATTTCGTATGTGACATTCAATTGCCAAGCTAACAGCAGACAAGGGATCTGCAAGTATGATGAAGAAGATCCCTATATTGGTATAAAACACATTGCAGTTAACCTGCCTGCGCAGTAGACTCGCTGCATGAAGTTATTAAAGTTCTGGGTGACGCGGTTTGACGCGACTGCGGGCGTTGGTGGGGCAAGCGTGTATAGAGGGGTTATGCAAATCCGCATAAAAGGCTCTAGTACTATCTATGTAGATATGTAAGTACGTAACTTTGAATTATGCAGCTTCCATCTCGAGATTCGATTTGAGCTCCTGGTAATATGCTGTTCAAGATCTTTAGCTGGTATATAAAGTGGTGGTTTGACCAAATGAACGCGTGCATGGAATTTTCGTTGTATGCGTGCGCCCAACCACTTTTATCCAGATGGGCCCCCCGAGGAGTATAGGTTCAGAGGTGGGCTCAAGCTATGATGACGAGCTCAACAGCCATTGTCTAACTGGCAATGCCAGGCTGCAGGGTCCACTGACGCCTTTTCCCGGAGCTGAATTCCTCAATTCCATATGCCGAGGATTCCAGAACGAAGCCTCTCCATAGCACGCCGTAAACCATATATGGCTGTCACCTCCCCGCTTGGCTCCTCTTCCCGTTACTTGAGGTGGAATCTGCTCGATGCTCGAATCCTCGGCTAACAGCCGGGTGAGGGAGCTGCCCGGATACGGAAGACTTGCTCCATCAACATATTCCGCGACTGGAAGAGGCTTCGAATCCTGCATGGCCTTGACGTAACACGGGGAGAATAACCACAAGCATACCGTGAGTGTAAGTCCCTGCCAGGTAATCAACCTGCTTGTGCTGTATCCCCTTGACTGGGAGTAGTACTGGTTTTCGGCTCTCCGTCGGCATCGAACCCAAGGGCTTCCAGCTCTCTCACGAGCTCGTTGATCTTGATAACTTTGGCGATCTGTTCCGGAAGAAGTGTCTCGCCCCCTTCCTTCTTGCTCTTGAGGTCCCTGGCTTGTTTGAGCTTCTTCTTCAGATTCCGTGCCTTCTTCTCCTTTTCGACTTCCGGGTCGACCACTTCCTCTGCTTTGGCCGCGGCCACATCCTTTGTTACGTCAGATGTCGCATCGGGTTGCGAGTCGCTGGCAGCCTTGGCCTTCTTTCTTGCTTCGCGGCGTTTGGCATTTTTATTGGCAGCCGCGGATGGTGCATCAGTTTTCTGCTCTTTTAAACCTTCGGCTCCTGGGACACCGCCTTTGCCGCGGTTCCGGAAACTCTCGGCGGTCCGGTTCTTATAGAGTTCAACGTCCTCAGGAGGCTTGTAACCTGGTCTGATCTTGATGGCCTTTCTCGTCGTGCCGTCTGCACGTACAGACTCGGGAATGTGTCGTTCACCACTGGTCTCGTCGGTGACAATGCCCGAGGTGGACGGTTTGGACGGCTCTGAAGGCATTTTGTAATGATGCAAAACCTGAGTTTGCGCAACGATCTTATGTCGCAGAACAGATGCGACAACACCCCCACAATGGAAACCAGAAGGCTCAGGGAATAACGAACTTATCCATCTAGCTGTGTTGAGATTTTCTTTTCGCAATGTAAAGTCAGGCACTGCCAGTACGGTAGCCGAAAGTGGTAGGAACCAACGGCGCAGTAGCCCCACCTCCCCCGCCAAAGTTGACATACATATGATACCAGATGAGGGAAAAGGTGGGCCAGCTGGAGCTTAGGCCAATCAGCGACAGCCAATTCGCAACCGAACTTTCTATTGTCAAGGAAGGAACATTTCGCTGTCAGAGCAGCCTCAACCTTACGATTTCGATATTTGACCTGCAACGCTGCACGCAATACACGAATCCAGTTCCATTCGCCCGGAATCATCTCAAACCACATAGACTCCGAATATCTATCCTACACCCAAGTAAATAGCTATGGTACGGTTCTTTACACCCATCCGAAAGCTTCCGCACTCAAAAACTAATCGCGCATGCAGGCGGCCGGCAGTGCTCTCTACAAGCAAGTCCACCTTCGAAACCTACTACAACGAAAAACCCATCACTAACCGTGATCGTATAGCGCTCTTTTCCGACGAAACTTCCAGATGCTGGGGGTCGTCTTTGTCTCGGCATTCGCTTTCGAGATGTATGTGGTTCTCCAAGCATAGACCATGGATTTTGAATACGAACATAGCCATAGCGTGGGATTTGAGAAGACAGCTGATGGCTGATGGCGCAATAGGGCATACGATTCGACCATGAACAAGATCTGGGATAACCTGAACAAGGGCGTAAGTCTATATCCATACACCGCATGATACGATCGACTGACTCTGGAGGTAGCGGCAATGGAAGGACATCCGACACAAGTATGTTCAGGAGGAATAGACCGGGTGATGCGGCTTCTCTTATACTGCAGTCAGAGAGGCGAGTTGACGAAGGGATACCCGCGTACGCGGTTGATTCCCTACGGGGCTGTACTATTGTATCTTATAGAAAAGCGGGAATAGAACGGTGGTTGCGCAATTACTCTTTGTCCTCAGGCGGAGACCCTTGGAACGCATGATTTAAGAGGCAAAGCGACCGGATCTACAGCATTCCAAGATGAGCAACTCTGAGTGTTGTTAGCCAACATTAAGGTCGTCCCTTACAACTTGAATCACACATCAAGCTGTGCAATCGGAAGGGTGGAGTGTACCGGTTGAGGGTCAGATTCATTATAAATCTAGGTCATTACCGCGGCCCAAAGTTTAATGGTATTATTCAACTTGTTTCCATTGCCAGCCGGGTACGTGAAAGATTGGGTTGAATGATAGGTCACAATAATAGATGAGCCTCCGAGTCTGCTTCGCCTGGCCGAATATGAAGTTATTTATTCAACTCGACAACTACATACCCAACTTACCTCATATGTGGATCATTACTTTGCGTACTAGGTACCTCCTGTATAATAAATGCGTTGGTACATATGTACTTATTTGTTCTATCGGCATCCCGTTCTTACGTATGTAGAGTAACAGGTACCGGTACCACATGCGTTTCTTATCACTGATAAAGTCCCAGAGTACCGATTTAAGGATGCAATTGATTGTCTCAGATTTGGAGCTCTCTGCGGTATCAAATCCTTGACCAACTACCCCAGTCGCCGGCAACATCCATCCCTCAGTATCACCGCGACACAGTCAACGGAGATTCAGATCCTCTATATCGGCATCGCATACCTATATATAAAGCAAATCTTGCCCCCCTGATAAGCTATGCAGCTTTCCTTGCAAAACATTGAGGAGTAACGTTTGAACATTAGGAGAGCGGGAACACCCCTCACCTCCAAGCATTTGAACTCGCCCCTCGACAACGCACAAGCGCCCGCCACGCAACGGTTCTCCGACTCACCCCGAACTCTCCCCGACTCAAACTAAAATCTATGCGTGATTCCCGAATCCAATAATGATCCCACTATACCTTCGATGATGGACACGCCTATGTCTACCCAAGAGTTGCAGCTCTGTCAACACTTGATAGAGCTGCCGAGGCAGCATGCCTACCGCTATGTCGATGCCGCGAGGCGCGACCTTCTATACAACCTGTTCTGGTCTATGGCTGGAGGGAAGCCTGAATACATGCGACTGTTCTTCCCCGATGGCAAGCTCACCCCCAAGGGCGTCTTGAGTTTAAGCGAGGCCCAAGGTGCTGTCGAAGGTGCTGAGTATACCGAGGCCGCAAGGGGCAAGCCCTGCGGCCATATCTTCAGAGCGGGCGAAGCTTCTTATTCGTGTCGCACATGCAGCACCGATGATACCTGTTGCCTCTGCAGCAAGTGCTTCGACGCTACAGATCACACGGGACACATGGTCAAGATCTCAATCTCCCCTGGAAACAGCGGTTGTTGTGATTGCGGAGATGTAGAGGCTTGGAAGACCCCCATGTTCTGCACCATTCACAGCGAACGCGAATCCGATCGTGACAAGGGTAAGGGCAAAGAGCCTTCTGCTTTACCAGAAGATCTTGTCGCCAACATCCGCATGACCATCTCGCGCGTCCTCGACTTCATCTGCGACGTCATCTCTTGCGCCCCTGAACAACTGAGACAGCCCAAGACGAAAGAGTCGATCGAACTAGACGAGAGGACCTCGCGTCTCACCTCTACATACTGTGGCGGAGACCTAGACTCCCCAGGGGAATACGCCTTGCTGCTTTGGAATGACGAGAAGCATACCGTCACAGAGGTTCAAGATCAGGTTGCCCGGGCTTGCAGTACAACGCTCGACGAAGGCTACAGCAAGGCGGTCGAGACCGACTCTATCGGGAGGAGCATTCTGAAATATGATAGAAGCATAGACACGCTTCTACGTTGCGCTACCGTCCTTGAGCATATCAAGATCACCGTCACGATACGGTCATCAAGAGATACATTCCGGGAACAGATGTGTGGCACTATGATCGAGTGGCTCAATGATATTGCCGGTTGCGTGGTAGGGAATGATCCTAACATCCTGCGCCTGGTTGTCTGCGAAGAGCTCCTAAAAGTATGGCGTAAAGGGAGCCCCGGAACTCATGCAATGACTGGTAAGGACGGCATCGAGGATGAGGAGAAACTCGACCACGAGCAGCTGGATCCCCATACCGCGTTCATTTTTATGCAAAGGGCTCGGGTGATGGCGGAAGCCGGCAATGGGGTTGCAGAAGCCAACTTTGTCGAGACAGACGATGAGGACGATGAGGATGATATGGAAGACAACCGGACACCCTCTAGTGGCGAAGAAGACGACGAAGGTGACGAGGACGACGAGGAAGATGTGATGATGATCGATCCGCGGCCGGACGCAGGTGGCGATGTCGACATGTCGGACTGGCGACAAGGAGCAATTGGGGAAGCCCTCGAAGAGGATGAGGCAACAATGGCGGGATATCCGCCTCCTCCGCCTCCTCCTCCCGTACCTCGACGTGCTACGAGAGATCGTGATCTTACTCCGTCGGACTCGGACACTGCCGAGCCTCTGATTGCGCCAACGGTCTATGCAAAGGCAAACCTGGAGGTCCCAAGGACTCCAGGTTTAAACAAGGCAGAGAAGGTCACGCCGCCCAAACCAGGGCGTTACTGGGTCGAGGCACCGGCGGCTTATACAGAACGGGAGCATACCCATCCTTTTGAAGACGTCTTTCAGCGGGTTCGCTTGGATTGGTTAATCCTTTTCGACTTAAGAATGTGGAAGAAAGTTCGCAATGATCTGCGTTCCCTTTACATATCCACTGTTGTCACCATTCCTGAATTCAAAAGAATCTTAGGGCTTCGGTTTGCCGCCCTGTATACAACTTTAGCACAGCTATATCTCATCGCGGATCGCGAGCCGGACCATTCGATCATCAATATCTCCCTCCAGATGTTGACTACACCGTCTATCACTGCTGAGGTAGTCGAGAGGGGCAACTTCCTGACGACCCTTATGGCTATCCTATATACCTTCTTGACGACACGGCAGGTCGGTCATCCTTGGGAAGTTTCCTCAAGCGCTGTCCTCGGATTCGACACCGGTTCAGTGACTAATAGGCGGATGTACCATTTTTATGTCGACATGAAATTCTTACTTAGCTCCCCACACGTTCAAGAACGCATGAGGACGGAAGAGAGATACCTTTTGCAATTTCTTGATCTGGTCAAACTCCATCAAGGTATCTGTCCGAACGTCCGAGCCATCGGTGAGCACGTGGAATACGAAACCGATAGCTGGATTGGCGCTTCACTAATGACGAGGGAGATCAACAAGCTGTGCAGGCTGTTATCTGACTCGTTCCGAAGCCTGCCCGAGGAGGATTCGCTTTATCTCTCCAGGGCGATCCGGCTAGCGGCTAAGACCGTCATCATCAATTCCATCGGTGCCGAACGTGCGAGATTCACCCAATCCGAGATCAAAGACGAGGTCAGATTCAAGACGCTATCCGACTTCGAGTTCGCCGGAGAGGCTACCCAATATAATGTCGTCAAATTCGTAGTGGAAGAGCAGAATATCAGCTTCCACCACGCCCTGCACTATACTCTTTCGTGGCTCATCGAGTGTGGGAAGCATATAAGCCCACAAAAGCTCAGTTCGCTCTTGAATTTCACGGCGCAGGATCTCAAAATGAAGCCAAGGTCGATGGGCCGCAAGACAATGCCTAAGAGAGACTACACCCCGGAAGATTACCTGATGGCTGCGTTTGACTATCCTCTCAGGGTTTGCACTTGGCTTGCTCAGATCAAAGCGGGTATGTGGGTTCGCAATGGCATCAGTCTTCGGCACCAGGCAGGAACCTACCGGAATATTCTTCACAGAGATGTTACTCATGCCCGAGACATCTTTTTGTTGCAGACCGCCATGGTAATCTGTGATCCAAGCCGTGTTCTGGCCTCGATCGTGGACCGATTTGGCATGGAGAAATGGGTGAAGGGATTTTTTGAACAAACATCGGCTGCGCAGGACGAGACACAGCACCTCGATGTTGTCGAGGACATGGTTCACCTGTTGATTGTCATGCTAAGTGATCGGACATGTCTCATCCCTGCGGACGATGACCATGAGACACATCTAAGGGCGATGCGCCGAGACATAATACATGTTTTGTGTTTCCGGCCTATGTCGTTTAATGAGATCTGCAATAAGCTTCCCGATAAGTTCCATGAGCAGGATGACTTCTATCCAGTTCTCGACGAAGTGGCTACATTTAAGCCGCCGGAGGGCGTGTCGGACGTGGGAACATTTGAGCTGAAGCCAGCGCTGATTGAAGAAATCGACCCGTATATCGCTCATTATAACAAGAATCAACGTGAGGAATCGGAGGCCGCCTATCGCAAGCTGATGGCTACGAGGACGGGGAAGCCCGCCGAAGAGATCGTCTATGAGCCACGGCTGCCTCCGATTCCCACGGGGGCTTTCGCCGGCCTGGCAGGCTTCACAGGCACCGGGATGTTCGCCCAGATCATTTACTATTGCTTGTTGTACCCGCTTCTGGCTGGCAAACTGACCCCTAAGGTTCCTTTCACTCGGGTAGAGACTTTCTTACAGGTTGTGCTGCATCTGATTCTCATCGCCATATCCGAGGATAAGACGGATGAGAAGGGTTCCAACGAAGGGAACTCGTTCGTCTATCGCGCCCTGACAACGCAAGCTCGGAGTAGCTTGATGCAAGATGCCCCAAGTTCGAAGACGATTGTCTCTCTTTTGGAGATGATGTCTTCCAAGGAGGAACTGAAAGCGTGTCATCCCAAGATTCAGCTTATCTTGAAGAGGATGAAACAGAAGCTACCACACCATTTCGACACAGCATATCTACGGCTGGGCATCCCCGTAGACCGAGTCGATACAGCATCGCCCGCGAGTTCCCACAATGCTGAGGAGGAACGCGAACGTAAGAAGAGAGCCGCCCTGGATCGGCAGGCGAAGGTCATGGCGCAGTTTCAGCAGCAACAGAAAAGTTTCTTGGAAAACCAAGGCGACATTGACTGGGGTGACGAAGAACTGGATGATGTTGAAGACGCCAACCCAGCCGAGGAGCGGAAAAACTTCTGGAAGTACCCTCGGGGTACCTGTATCCTATGCCAAGAAGACACGGACGACGGGCGACTGTACGGGACGTTTGCGCTTTTTATTGAAAGCAAGATCTTGCGGCAAACTGATTTCCAAGATCCAGACTTCGTCCGAGAGGCGTCGAATACGCCCATCAACCTCGACCGTTCTGCTGACGACATACGGCCATTCGGCCTCGCACGCGAGAATAGAAAGTTGGTAGAGAAGGTCAACTCCGAGGGTAAGACGTTCCTTGCTGAGAAGCAAGGAATTGGTAAAGGGTTTCCGGCCAGACTCTGTCGGTCTGGCCCCGTAGCTGTAGGCTGCGGCCATATCATGCATTTTAGCTGTTTCGACATGTACGTCGAAGCGACTGTCCGCCGGCATGGACATCAGATCGCGCGTCACCATCCTGAGGCACTAGACCGTTTAGAATTCGTCTGTCCCTTGTGTAAAGCTCTTGGGAACGCGTTCTTACCTATTACCTGGGATGGCAAAGAAGAAGCTTACCCCGGCATCTTACAATCTGATACCGATTTCTCTTCTTTCGTCGACTTACACGGACACAATCACCTCTCAGGAACTCCGCGACCAGGTGACCAAGTGCAGTCCGCCTTTGTCAATTACATTCGGACAAGAATCCCAGATAGCCTAGTTCAGGGCTCTGGGCAGTCAGTCATGGATAGCGCATTCTTCGAGGATACCTTATCTGATGTGGCTACTCCTAACTCTAGCGATCGTTCCCGTTCACCGTCAGAGGCACCAGCCGGGGGTAAGGATCTAATTACTGCATATCGACGCCTCCGGAATACGCTTCGGGCGAATAAGCTCAGTATCCGTCCCCTGGACGGCCCAGGGCGGGACGACTTGTACGGCAGTGATACTTTAGCACGGTCCGTGGGATTTTCGATATCAGCAGCAGAGATTCAACAGCGCGGAGTCGCAGCCCAGTATGGAATGACCCTCGTTGAAAGGATACCAGAGCAAACTCTCATACAACTCCGTATCCTGTCAGAGACTGTCGCCTCGTACATCTCGATCGGCGGACTCAGGCTCGGAGGAGAGAACCAGATCGACGCAGAATTCCGCAGAGCTAGTGAGCGTCAGCACTGTCAACTGTTCATAGCGCAGTACCTTGGACAGGACCTAAGCAACAATCACCCTTCTCCAGCCGACAGGTATCCATCCCTGCTGAGTCAAGATACGTTCATATATCTATGCGAGTCAGTGTTTGGCATGGCTGTCGCCCATAACATGGACGTCATGCACCTCGTCAGGCTCTGCTATCTTGTTGAGATTGTCAAGGTCGTCTACCACGCATCCCGCAACATCCCGTTTAGCAAATGGCTCGAGTACACCCACAAACGTGATGACCAGGATCCCTTGATGAATAACTTCGCCAACTTCTGCCATGCCATCACAGTAGCTGGGATGAACGCTACCAACGAGGTGGCCGAAACTCCGGAGGACTTGCCTAACATCGGGTTCGACCAGCGAGGACTGGATAGCTTGGCCGGCTTACATTCTTTCGTTAAGAAATACGCCCTTGTATTCCTACGGAAAGCCACCATTCTTCTCCATGTCCATTCTGGCGTGGATTTTAATAGCCATATCTCTCCTGCTCCTGAAGCTGACGAACTCACGCGCCTCACAGCAGCCCTCCGCTTGCCGTCGTTCGATGAGATGTGCACCGCACTGACTCCCTTGGGCACGCAATACGGGTGGCCTGCACGTACGGAAGCCTTGGTGATCGGTTGGATTCGTCATCGCGCTCTAGGGTCATGGGCCTCTCACGATGTCCAGCGCGACCCCTTACCCAGCTCAGCCCAAGTCAGCCACCCCGGTATCTTTGAACTAGTCGGGCTGCCCAAAAATTACGACACCCTGATTGAAGAATGCGCAAAGAGACGATGCCCCACAACTGGCAAGGATCTTGCGGATCCCATTGTCTGTCTCATGTGCGGCGACATCTTCTGCGGGCAGACGATGTGCTGCCTGTTGGAATACCAGGAAGAAGGACTGAATAGGCCCGTGGTGCGCATCGGAGGCGGCCAGCAGCACATGCTCTTCAAGTAAGATTCTTCCTGCTTCGGGATATCGTATCCCCAATTCCATCGTCCCCCATGCCCTTCATGTTTACTAACCATTGTTCGTTTTACAGGTGCCAAGGTAACGTGGGCATCTTCATCAACATCCGCAAGTGCGCCATCATCTACCTCCACCGCGGGTCGGGTAGCTTTAGCAACGCTCCCTACATTGACAAGTGGGGGGAGACGGACGTCGGCCTGCGCCACGGTCGCCAGCTCTTCCTGAACCAGAAGCGCTACGACTCCATGATCCGCAACATGTGGCTCAGCCATGGCATCCCCAGCTTCATCAGTAGGAAACTCGAGGCGGACATCAACAACGGGGGATGGGAGACTATCTGATCCTCGCGACCGAGGGGTAGAGGGAGGAGTTGGAGGTACCGTGCGGTCTGACTTAGAGATGGGACTTTCTGTGTCCTATTGTCCCAGTTGCATGAGTAAGCTACGCTTCGGATGGACATGACATAAAGGATGGAGTGTACAACTTGGTTCAAATCCGGCATGCTCGATAGAGGGATGGTGTGCGGTGCGATTATGGTTACATGGTAGAAGGGGAGTTCGGGCGTTTGGTTTCTCGCCGCTTACGCATGGGTACCTATATACCTAGATACCACACGATCACTGAATGAAAGATGATTCACCCCAAGTTAAGGCCAGGGGAGGGGAACATGAGTAAATAAATGTGTGCCTGGTCCAACAGTCGCACCTACGCCGCGTTATGTTGTATCTCTGCGGGACCCCTCGTTTAAGTACGTGGGAACTTCCTGTAGAACGAAGAAAGGCCGGGAGAAGTACTCGTACTGCATATAACACGGCCTCCGTCTCCGCGAGCACACAGACGCACACGGCTAAATGTCATTGGTCGAGCTGCTACTGTGCTGATCTGGCTTTTCGTGGTTCGTCACTAGGGGATAATATGTGTCTGTGCCAATGACCCCTATGGATTCGCTCCAGTATAGACGTTTACAGATGGTCGGGGGCTGGCTAGTCGACTGCCCTTAGGTCATGATGGATGTGATAAGTTAATAGGCGGTAGGCATGCATGTGTATCTATTACCGGACGTTGACTGGCCTAGGCTGCTTACTACGTACGTCGTCGACGGCGTGGAATGAGGGGCCTTACGCAAGGTACAGGACGCTATATACACTCATGCTTATTGATCCTTTACCTCCCTATTTCACTCATAGACATCCTGCGCATGACTCGTCACTGGAGATGGATTGCGTGATTTCTGTCCGATGCTGGGGGGCTAGTATTCAGGGGTCGACTAGGGGGCCCGAAATCGGGTACGTAAGTGCTTCCCTATACACCAGTCGCGCCTCGCTGGTCCCTTGCTTTGAGATTTGTAGCTATAGCTAGCTTCGACGCCTAGCTTCAATAACTGGCCAGGAGAGGCATCACTCCTCTTTCTTGATATCCTCTTCCTTCAGGGGCGTGTCGTCGCCACCGCCTCCTCCAGCCATCCCGCCGCTACCATTTCGGACAGCAGCCGCACCATCACCGTTAGGTCCTCCTCCGGTACCGTCCTCCTGCGGCGAGGTCTTAATCCCGTCCGCGATCTCATCGCTTCCGTTCACCCCGCCACCGCCGTTTCCCCCATCGGCGACCGCCGCCGCCGCAGCGCGGCCGTCCTCGCTCTCCTTCTTGGACTCGCCGGCACGGCGGTGCCTGTACACCTTGATCTTGCCGTCCTGGCCGGCGCTGACCATGGTGTCGCCGTGGACGTCGACCCAGAAGCAGACGCCGTCGTGGGCGCGGCGGATGCGCTGGACGACCTCCTTGGTGGTGACGTCCCAGAGGACGACGTCGCCGTCCTCGCTCGCGGCGGCGATGAAGGCCGTCCCCTCCCCCTCACCCTGCCCGCCGCCGCCAGAAACCGAGCCGAAGCAGCCGCCGACGCTGAACCCGGCGTTCACGTGGCCCTGGTACGTCTTCTTCACGGTCCCGGACACGTAGTCCCACAGCCGGAGGCACGAGTCGCTGCTGAAGGCCAGCACGTACCGCCCGTTGGGCGCGAAGCAGACAGACGTCACGGGCGGGTTGTCCTCGTGCACGAGCGTGCGCAGGCACTGCCCCGTCGAGGTGTCCCATATCCGTCTAATTTTTGTGTTAGTCTTTTCCGTTCCCGAAGTCGCAAGTACTTGAGGAAGATGTCGTCCGGGGGGGGAGGGAAATAAGAAACTCACGTCAGCCCGTCTGTGCTACAGCTCACGACCAGCGTGCCGTCCCTCGCAAAGTCGATCCCGCTCACGGGGTCGCTATGTGCGGGCAGGCTCCTCATAAGCCGCCCGGCCCGCACGTCCCAGAGGAAGACGGCCTCGTCGTAGGAGCCGCTGGCGAGGATGTTGCCCTTGGGGGAGAAGGCGAGGCAGTAGACGTAGTTGTGGTGGCCGAGCAGGGGCCTCGTGCGCGCGGGCCGCCCCGTGACGCGGTCCCAGAGCCGAATGGCCTTGTCGTCGGACCCCGAGGCCAGCGTCTTGCTGTCCGGGGACCAGGCCACCGCCGACACCCCCGCCATGTGGCCCACCAGCGTGTCCATGTGCCGCCCCGACGCGGCGTCCCAGATCCGGATCGTGCCATCCGCCGACGCCGACGCGATCCACCGCCCGTCCGGCGAGATGCGCACCTGCGCGATCGCCTTCGCGTGCCCCGCCAGCACCAGCCGCGGCGCGTAGCGCGGCCGCACCGGCCGTCGCGCTAGCGGTGGCGCGGTCGAGGACACGACACGGCGTCTCGGGGAGTGGGAGCGCAGGGGGCTCTCGTCGTCGTCGTCGTCCTCGTCGCGCGCGGATCGGGGCGAGCGCGAACGCGTGCCCGATGAGCTCGAGCGGGAGCGGGATCGTGATTGCGAGCGGCTGTCGGACCGCCCCGACCGGGAGCGCGACCGCGTCCTCGACCTCGAGGTGGAGGGCGATCTGCTGCGGTCGCTCGAGTAGTAGTCGCGCTCCCGGCGGCGGTCCGGTGTCGGACTCCGGCTCGCGAACTCCGTCTCTAGAGTCTTCTCGCGGATGGACATGCGCAGCGTCGGCTTCTCGTCTCGCTCGTCGGGGGTGCTGTAGCGCGGTGTGGTCTCGGTGCTGTCGTTGATGACTTTGCGCCGTTTGGAGGGAGGGCCCGGCAGCGGCGTGCTGGCGGTGGAATCGAGTTCTGGCATCGTGTAGGTAGGTGTGTATGTGTGTGGGTATGTACGTTCTTGTAGACCAGTTAAGGTCCGCTCGTTACGTAGGGCAAGGGTCGCTGTAGCATGCTGCGTTCAATGAATCCTACCTGAGGACAGAACAGACATTCGCGAACATTGATGTATCTTTCAGCCTTGGAGGGGTGGTCAGTCGGTTTGAATATTCGGTATAACTGAATTAGGTAGTTGAAGTGGTAATTGACAAGGTTGTGAGAGGCAGATCGGTTGAAATCGAACGTTTCTAAGCCTAAGCACGTCAGCGGGATGGCCCGTGAATTACTGCACTCTGGAGCCGACGATACGGCGTCAATAGCCCCGCTGGATGCTTGTACACTATAAGTTTATCACTAGCGGGTGTGGGACGGGCGGGCTTTTGCACATACTGCCACCCTCCACCCTTGTGAGTGGCAGGTCACGAAGCCTTGGGGACACCACAAAGTCCGGGACACTAGATTTGGATAGGAAACCCATTATTTCTTATACACCCCAAACCTGCACATCTGACCACATAATATAGCTATAATAATACATTCGCTGCGATACTCATGTACTTTTTGCCCAATTTCTACGAATTTCATTCGCAACGATACTGCAAGGTGTATTTGTTGTTATTATGCAATTATTCTGTCAGTCCCCCTAAAAACTTATAACTTACTAGTTGCATCTGTATGCTATTTTCCTTTCTTTTTGGGATAACACAGCCAACTTTGTAAACATTTTCTTCCAAGATGGAATATGCTATTCTTTATCAAAAGCCGGAGACTTTATGTATGGGAAGTCTCCCTGTAGCTGAAGGGGGTTATAAACCTATCTGGTATTAATTAGTGAATATATGGGAACCCCATACAAATCGCTTGGTATCTCAGACTTTTGTGGTGTCTCTCAAGGTATTGTAACCTGCTACCCACAGGGTGGTAGTATGTGCAAAAGCCCAGGTTTCCCACGTCTGCTGGTAGGGGGGTTTAAGGGAAGTGCAGTTGTGGAATGGCGCTCGCAGGATGCTGCAGAGAGATCCTACCGTTGCAACCCTGAGTGCCTTCTGGGGAAGCACGACGCATCTTCAACAACCAACCAACTGCAAGTACTCCAAAAGCCCCCAGAGCCTTACCAATGTGACTCTCAAGATCAATACGGAAATGCTTTAACTGCATCCCCTATCTTTCTTATCCTACCAAGAAATTGGCGTTGCAATGTGCATATTAAGATTAAGGTAACTACTTGAAGACGTCCAGACACCCCCTGTTAAGAAGTCCTACTGTATTCTCCAAGAGGCTACCCTTATTACGATCGATAAGATGCTTACCTAGGTAAGTCAGATCTATATATGCGCTTCACCTTCTCCCCACTCACCTATTCTGGTATGTTTCCGTAGGTATTCTAAATACCAGCTTCTCTAACAATGCGTATTCATGATACTACCCTTCGACATCTGGTTTGCCTACATCTAAACTACTGAACTCTTTACGTGACCCGGACTCTACCATTACTACAAGCTATATTCTTTCCGTCTTCAAATGTCGTACCAAAAAGCATGTACAATTGAGTGAGAACTACTTGCTACAAGACAACTCGTGCCTAGATCTCCTCGGTCCTTGTGTACCCTCGTCGACACCAAAAAAATGGATCAAAACCGCCTCCCTACTGAGATCAACATCATAACCTTGAACTGCTGGGGCCTGCTTTACCTCAGCAAGCATCGCACCGAGCGCTTAACTGCCATCGGACGCCAGATCGCTACATCTGATCCCGTCCCACACATCGTCGCTCTTCAGGAGTGTTGGTCTGAGAAGGACTACCGCAGCATCCGCCGGGAGACACGCTTCGTGTTACCCTTTGGCAAGTTCTACTACTCTGGACCTTTCGGGGGCGGCCTCGCCATCCTTTCAAAATGGCCGATAGAGGAGAGCTCCATGCACCGGTACCCCCTGAATGGGCGGCCGACCGCTTTCTTTCGAGGAGACTGGTACGTGGGAAAGGGTGTCGCCTGTGCTAGGATCCGCTACGGCGTTGGGCAGAAACAAGTTATTGAAGTCTTTAACACTCATGTGAGTCTACTCCCTAGCAGAGCAATTGTCCTTGGATCGCCAGTTCGGATCGTCGCTCATCCAGTCGGCCTCCCGTCGGATTGGCTCGCTGATTGCTACTACAGACGCACTGTAGATATGGGCCTTCGGGACGGCATAACAGCTATTCCGTCCACCGCCTCTCCCAAAGCTGGGAGATGGCCAAACTGATCCGCGGCGCCGCGGAACGGGGACATATGGTTGTAGCTCTGGGTGATTTCAATGACGTGCCAGAGTCGCTGCCCTACCACATCATCTGCGATCTCTCTCCCGTCCGGGATGCGTGGCGGGTATTACACCCGGATTCTTCCCTTGGCGCCGCGGATGATGGCCCCGAACGGGCTCGCAGGCGTCCAATTCCGACGGCAGAGTTCAACATCACCGAGAATGGCGTGACAAGCAACAGCGTGTACAACACCTGGCGATGGCCCAAGTCTCAACAGAGGGCCCTCGGCCCGGGCCGGGATCCCGTGTCTGTGCCACCGGACTCCCTCGACAAGCGGGGCCAACGTATCGATTATATATTCGTGTCGTGTGGCCCCTTGCCGCAGCTCGGCGGCAGCGGATGGGTGATCAAGGACGCGCGCGTGGGCATGCGCGAGAGGCACCCGGAGCTGCAGTGTTCCCTCAGCGACCACTTCTCGGTCGAGGCAACGCTCGCCTTCCACATACCCCAGTCAGAAAGCACTCGCTCGCCGTCCCCAGATGACCAAGGCACCGAAACCGCCGACCGCGCCGCGGGCGGGACGTACCTGGAGTCACCGACCTCGTCCGAGTTCCGGAACATCAGGACCCGGGCCTCCTACGACGGTCAGCTGCGGGACGCCGGCATGCCTTCCAACGGCCTGCCCGCCTCGACGTACGAGGAGATCCTGGTCCTGATCAAGGAGTACCGCGCGCGCGAGGAGACGCAGAAGCTGTGGCGCGGGATCCACTTCGTGTTCTGGGTCCTCGTCACCGTCATATGCTACGTTGCCGTGTGGTTCGTGCCGAACTACGGCGCCTTCGTCTTCTTGCTGTTGAGCACGCTGGGACTGATGGCGGGTACGGTCGACGGGCTGCTGGCTCTGCTGTTCTTTAATTCCGAGTTGAGGGCCGTGAAGGAGTTCGAGTGGGAGATCATGAACGCGAAGGCTAGTGCTAGTGGCGCGGTTGGCATGACTTACGAGGATGAGGAGAAGGCCCGGTAAATGTGGGTTCATGACTTATGTCGATTGAGGTATTTTTTTCGTGAGGTTTGACAGGTAAGGAGGCTTCTATTGTGAACCAGGGGGTAGGCCTTACCAGGCACGGAAGTGGGTTTAATATTAATGTGTATTGGACACGGCTGCTACGTGAAGTGAACGAGGACTTGGCTCTTAATATCGGCCCTGGACGGTATACGTTGCGCATATCAGTTAGTGTTTTCATGCTAGTCTATAGTAAGAGTTGCACTCTCAACTCACTTTCCCTATACCACTGTGACAATCGTAACGCAATTCCGAGCCGTCACCACATCCAGTTCTGCCAGCTCGGGACCGACGATCCTGTTTTTGGTCCACCTACATGTCTACCAACTTTCACCTCAAAGTCATTTATCCTCCGCAACCACCGAGATTAGATTCGTTCATCTGTTTAGGCGCACTTCCCTTACCATCGATCTCACAGACCTGGAAGGCGAATGCTCTAATATCCCCATCCCATTTCTCCTCCTTATACTCCCTCATACCTTCCTTGATAACCTGGTCTTTTGCACCTCAAAAGTCAAGACGGAACACTTTTTATGAGATTTTTTTTCCCCCTCCCGTCAAACAAAATCTCAAGCATCCGTGGCGGTGCTCGCAATTCACATGCATATATACAGTTCTTGTTGGCAACTACATCTAATCTGAGGGCAACGTGAAATCAGATCACCACCATCACATGCAGAAATACCAATTCCTGTTCCTGTGATGTCCCCTGCATACTGAGTACGGAGGAAACATCCAGTTTTCACCTTCTTGTCAGATTGGCCTCATTCCCACCTTCCTCTTGTCTTATTTGTCACGCACCCGGATATCGAGTTGCATGAAACCATCACATATGTTCTGTTTTTGTTCCTGTTTTACAGTCTATGTACACCAAATGAGCATCTTATAATCCGCGGTCATGTCATTCGTTCGCCCACACGAACCCGGTGCCGGCCAGGCCCGGTCGGGACTGCTCCTCTCTAGTGCGGACAGATCCCGAGCGGCGGGCCCAGACACACGCGCCGATCTCGGGCTATATAGACATCTCCCTAACAAGACGACAGCCGTCGACCAGGAGAAGACGAGACCCTCGACTTCTACCCAAAATGGCCCACTTACCAAAATACCTAAGGGCAAGGGATCTCCCAAGGCCTTGCTGGAGGCGCCGAGCGGGCGTCCTTATACTTCCTGGAAGCGTAAGTTGCTCCTCATATCGATGTTCTGTGCATTGCTGATCGAGGCAGTGCCCTCCGGCAAGAAAATTACGATGTTGGGAGCGCTGCTCCCGGACCATTACCAATTAAACGGAGGAGACCCGCAACTTCCCTGGGTCTGTCCTGTCAGATCTTGTCGGGCCCTCTATTCAACACCACAAGGAGTTGATATTCACTTTTGCGTAAGTCACCCTGCCAAATCTGTGCTTTCCCTTATATCGAATACTAAGTTTTCGTCAGCGGAGTCATGAAGCCGAAATATTTAACGATAACCTGGACGGCACGTTGTCTTTCGTGGGCTGCCGCACAGGCTTACTAAAACTACCGGCCATAGTGGTGTCGCAACGACGACAGGCGTTGGACTCGGGAGGTGCTTCGATGAGAGAGCCTTCATTGCCCCCGCCGTACCTGCCTTCCCGCACGAATACTCAAGGGTCACAGGCAGCCCCGTCAGCTCCTTCGTCTCGACCCGAACCACAGAAGCCAGCTCAGGCAGCGGTCCTGTCACCGCCAGATAGACATTCTGACCGGCGTTCTCCTACTCTCAATTCGGAGACTCCAGGTGCTCGTGGCTTGTGGAAGCAGATAAAACCTCACCTAGATCGTCTGCCTCTGAGCATACGCCACGATAGCACCGGTGGCTTCCTAGGGAAGTTACTCGAGCTGCCCACGCTCCGGCATCTCGAGATGGAACGGGAGGCGACGGATACGTTCAAAGCAACCACTGAATTCGATATACCGTCCCTGGCACTGTACCTGACAGGGTTGGAGGCATCATACCCCTGCTTTAGGTGCTTGTGTAGAAAGGGGCCCTTCAAGGGATGTATCGTCGTGCACCCCGATGCCCCTAGTGATGTGCGCAACGGGATAAAATGTTGTGCCAACTGTTACTATAAAGGACACGGCGACTCCTGCGGAGTGGATGCTTCCTTGACCCATAGCCAGCAAGAGCCCGACACGGCCGCCTCGGCGCAGGGGCTGGCAGCCCCACAGACTTCAAGTGAGCCGCCCATCCTTGAAGAGGCGATCGATTCCCAGCATCACGAGCGGCCAACACAGAGCCTACCGGAGAAAACTCCCACCCTGGAAGACCCCGACCGACAGGCCAAGCCAGAAGCGGAATCCTTCAGCGAGATAGCTGTGGCATGTTTCGCTGCCCAGCTAAAGAATGACGGGAATGGCAAGGGAGCCTTGCCCTCGGTGGCAGATGTTACGCCCGTCGAATCTTCTAGCTCGACCAACTCTAGCGCGGCACAGTCCTCGCAAAGCCATGTTAATGAAGCCATCCCGAAGCAGTCAACCGGTGCCCCAGAGGCAGAGCGAGAGAAGACACCACCCATCACCCCCACCAGACGGTCTATCCGTCTCGTACAGAAGAGCTCGACCAGGGCATCCAGTGCTACCCCAGGGCCGAAAACGCCGGGAGGCCGAAAACAGCTCTCCATCCGCATCCCGGAGACGCCGCCCAGTCGCTCGGCACAGCAACACCATGATCGCGTCCAGGAGCAGGACCCGGATCTCTCACCCGTCTCGACCACGCGCCGCTCCGAGCGGCTGCGGACCAGGACCCCAGCCACGCCGAGCAAGCCGGGCGGCCTGCGCTTCCCGACAGCCTTGACCGGGACGCAGAGCTCGACCAATAAAAGGAAGCTGGAAGAAGTTGAAAGCGCAGAGACGACGAGCGGCGGTGCAGCGGCCCACAGGGTCCGGTTCAAGCGTCGGGAGATCCACCTCGGTTCGCAGAGTAGCAGGTTCAGCCAGCCCTCGCCGTTCGGCTCGTCGGTGTCGAGTGCCATCGCGCCAACACCCCCTGTTTCCGCCGTCAGCATCCAGAGCAGCCGGATCTCAGCACCCAGCTCATCGGCTTCGAGTGCGGTCGCGCCGCTGACTCCAGTTTCCGCTGCCGGACCGCAGCATCGATGCCGAGACCCCCTTGAATTGGAGGACTGGGAGATAGCTCCGGGTCGCGTGCGCAGTGAGAAGGATAGTAAGTTTGCCCCTCCCCCCCTCCCCCCTTTTCTTACGGTCCGCACCCCCACTCCACCAAGCTAGCACGTAAGGGCAGTAAATCACGTAGCAAATCGCTAACCCGCTCACCAAACAAACCAGACATCGCATTCTCCACGGCCTACCTCCGGGCCACCAAGCCGCTCCCCGTGCACCCAGGCGTCGGATTCCACGTCGTCACCCTACACCCCGGGAAGAGTTTCCGGCTCAAGGCGCAAGCGGACAGGGTCCGCGTCGTCTCTATCGCGCGTGGCAAGGCGCGAGTGAGATTCCCGGGAATGGAGGAGTTCGCTCTCGACGCCGACGGCGTCGTCAAGGTGCCGCCCGACACAGCCTGTGTTTTAGAGAATCGGCTCGCCGCCGACGCTACGCTACACGTGTGTTGTCTGCACCAGCCTCAGCAGGCGTGAGTTACGGATCGTGATCCGCGCTCGCCGTGTGTGTAGAGGTCGCCCCTGTCCTGAAAGTTAAATTCGACTTGTTGGTATCAGACTTCTATGATTACTGTTGTTGTTGTCGTCTGCCGGTTTTTGTAAGGTGGGCGTTTTGTTATGAGTGTCGAGGGGAGTTATGGTATATACCCGGATAGTTGCTGTTTAAATGTGGAATGGTCAGAGACTTCAGGGGGCCTGCCCGTTGGTAGCAATCAGAGAACTCAATGGTCAGAAGTCGTGCTAAGGTAGCTAGAATAATTGGCAGAACACTTTCTCGTGGCTGAACACGACCTTCATGTATCAATTGCGAGCTCGACTATTCATATTTCGCGACGCTCTATTATGCGCAATGAGAAGGTCGAAAGGAGTAGCTGAGCAAGCCCCAGAAGTGTCGTCCTCGAAATAGCTCCCGAGGCCCTGAACGTATCGAAACATATCCACGAAGATGCCACTACGACGTAGGGGATATATCTAAAGATCCGCTATTTCATACGGAGCTCTGACGCGCTGTAATCAGGTTGCCCACGACTAGGAGTTAAATACATGTGGTGGATATGTCGATAAAATACAGCCTGTTGTCTCGACAAAAGGGGGTAGGGCCCACAGTTAGTTCAATGGAACACCCCCTGAAAACCGGCATCGAAGGGCCAGTATGTCCTACCTACGGCTTAAGCCTTTCGACCTCTTACCGAGTACGAGGAGAGTCTGGATCTCACATGGCGATATTGCAACCTGGTTGGGAACCCCGACCAGCACTTCCAAAAATGCATGCTGTGTGTAATACCTTACTATACGGGGAAGATAGAGGCTAGCCGGAATGGTTGAGGCACCGTATGTCACCACCTCGGCTTATTCCTGGAGGAATCCCCATTTAAATAAGGCATTTGATTTGAAAATCAGATCGTAGCCTAAAGGGTGACAAGATATAACGATACGTATCAAAACCAACATATATAAGCGTATACGACGGGATCGCAAACTAACCGTAATGTGGTTGGAAATCCAACTATCCTGATTAGAGCCTTACCGTACACTGCGAGGAAGATAAAGCCATAAAATGTATATGCATCTGCTAGTAGAGTTGTCTCTTCAGATGCACAGTACTTTTGAAGTCTTATCCGTGTCGTATAGGCCTACAAGCACAAGAAGGAAGATCTTTATAGGCAGAGACAGGTCTAAGAACATACAATTGAGTAAGCGTATTAGTTACTCCCCGTTTTGAATCAAGAGTGTCCCAGCCCCACTTTCACCCCACGTTCCTGAGAAAAGAACCCGCTCCGATCTCAGTGCTGCCCCTCTGACTCAAAAAGGTACACACACCATCACCTAACTTCGCAAAGAAGCGTCGTCCAACCTGCTCTCGTTTAGTCCCCAAAAAACCACACTCCAGACCGCAAACATGGGCCCCGAGGAGTCAATCGCCTTGATCAAGGCCAACCTGCAGGAGGTCCTCAACCCCGAGATCATTGACGATGTCATCCTCAACCAGAAGCGGCCGCTGAAAGTCTACTGGGGAACCGCTACGACGGGTAACTGTTCACCTTCCGGAAATAGCTTACGGGTATGGGAGAGAGGAATTAGGCTGATGGGGATGCTTGCGCAGGAAAACCCCATTGCGGATACTTCGTCCCCATGGTTAAGATCGCCGAGTTCCTGGCCGCCGGCTGCGAGATCACGATTCTCTTCGCCGACTTGCACGCCTACCTCGATAACATGAAAGCGCCGCTCGAACTGATCGAGCAACGAGTCCAGTACTACGCATTCCTGATCAAGAGCCTTCTCAGGTCGCTCAATGTAGACCTGTCGAAACTCAAGTTCGTCCAGGGGAGCTCGTACCAGAAGAGCGAGGCGTACACGATGGATCGGTTCAAGCTGGAAGGCATCACCCGGATATCAGTGGCGCAGAAAGCTGGAGCTGAGGTCGTCAAGCAGATGGCTGATCCCTTACTAGGTGGTCTCGTGTACCCCGTCAGTATTCGGCCCCCTGATGCCCGCCCTGGTAGCTGACTAACATGCGGCAAGTTGATGCAAGCGCTGGACGAAGAATACCTCGGTGTGGATGCCCAATTTGGCGGCGTGGACCAGCGCAAGATCTTTACCTACGCCTTGGAGAACCTTCCAAAAATCGGCTACAAGGTTAGAGCTCATCTGATGAACTCTATGATACCCGGTCTGGGCGAGGCGCAGAAGATGAGCGCGAGCGAACCGGATAGCAAGATCGACTTGCTGGAGACGCCCGAAGCCGTTGCCAAGAAACTGAAGAAAGCTGTTTGCGTCCCCAAGAAGGTCGAGGGCAACGGTGTGATCGCCTTCGTGGAACATGTTATCTTTCGAGCGGTAGCATTAAAGACCGGCGGTAAGCCGAGCTTTAAGGTTGAGAGAAGGGATGAGGAGCCGATAGTGTACGACGACGTCGAAAAGCTCAAGTCGGATTATGAGCAGGACATTGTAAGTGACCTTCACCAAAAGTCCCGATAGGTCAGAAGTAAATAGCGACTTACCACCATGCTCTAGCTTACTCCTCAACTCCTGAAATCCGCCTTGATAACGGCACTTAACGAGCTCCTAGAGCCAATCCGGAACGACTTTAAGGCATCGGAGGAATGGCAGAGAGTGACGCAACTGGCCTACCCGCCAGAGATTAAGGAAGTCAAGCAGAAGAAGCAGAAGAAAGAGGTCGACCCAGCTAAGCGGGAGGCTGCGTTGGCGGCTAAGGCGGCAGCGTTGGCCGTGAAGGACGCCCCGAGCGAAAAGTGAAGATAAATGATACCCAACAGCTTTTGGCTCCATTTATCTGAGGCGAGAAGGTGCATGTGACCGGGTTGTAAAAGAATCATATGTCAATAGATGGTGGCCTTCCTGGTCATAAAAAGCATATGGCCAGAATAGTCCCGATATGAAGACGACGAAGACATATCAAGCATATATGGCAGTTCGTAATTACTAGACATTGGTAGTAGATCAAGAGATAAGAGTCAAAGCGAATACTGCATTTTCAAAGGATGATCTGGAGGCATCTTCGTTCTCTCTTTAAAGTCGACGCCTTCCTCTTGGGAACGTAGCCCCTACACTACTCAGCCATAGGTGAATTTTCCTGTTAGTACGCACAATCTCCTCGTGGTTGTTGTAGGTGCAGGTGATGTAGGTGATGTGATGGGCATTTGGAGCTCTAGCTAGAGGATGCCTATGTATACATGTGTATGTATAAATGTAATGGGGGTCGGTGAAATCAATGTTCCCCCCGATCCAAGATTGACCAATCAGAGTCCACCAATGCTAAGCGCGCTCTCGTACCAGAAAAAAAATGACGGAACAGCTTTTAATTGCAGTTTAAGGGTATATGTAAGTATAGTGTCTATCAGCAAGCGAGAATTAAACTGCCCAGCCTACTTTGTTAGTTCCATCCTGAGATGGAAACATCCCATTCCACAGTACCCCGCCATGTTACGACCCAGATTAAGGATACCGCGCGTCGGCTCGCTATTGCGGCGGCCGGCGACGCCATTGCGAGGCCAGTTCCGGTCGATACATGCCGTCCCAAGCTTAGGACAATTCCCCAGACCTGAAGACGGCGTTCCGGGCTTGCTGTCCGGGGACGGCTTCGATATCGCCTGGACCCAGTACATGGATTTCGTCGTAGAGAAGCTGAATGCCCTCACGGCAGGTTCGTCTCCGTCTCCGTCTCCGTCTTCCCCGCGTGCTGCCCGCCACCGACACCTTTCTCCCGTGTCGTGCGAAATCTTACCATGTCGTCCATAGGCACCGACTTTGAGCACAAGGAGCCCCTGCAGATCCTTAAGGAGACGGCGCGCCAGCCAAGGGACGCCCCGACCTTCAACTACGCCTCGATGGCGCACAACAACGCCTTCTTCTTCGAGCAGCTCGCCTACCTCAGCGAGGACCCCGCCAACCCGGAGGCGGGGCTGCGGCCGGTGCCCGTGCCCGAGAGGCTCCGCCTGGACCTCGAGCGCGACTTCAGCAGCATGGAGACGCTGCGCCGCGAGATGCTCATCACGGCCGACGTCATGTTCGGCCCCGGCTTCGTCTGGCTCGTCAAGCTGGGCCGCCAGTCCCAGTTCCGCATCCTGACCACCTACCTCGCCGGCACCCCTTACACGGCCGCCCACTGGCGCCGCCAGGGCGTCGACATGAACAACCACGGCGGCGGCCTCGCCGACGGCGTCGCCCGCGAGTTCCTCGACCGCACCCAGGTCGGCGTCGGCGCCGACCACGTCGGCCGCTTCGACAACAACGTCTCGGCCCCCGGCGGCACGGAAGTCATCCCCCTTCTGTGCATCAACACCTGGGAGCACGTCTGGCTGCGCGACTGGGGCATTGGCGCCGGCGGTATCGGCGGCAAGAGGGCCTTCGCGTCTGCCTGGTGGGACTGCATCGACTGGAACAAGGTCCATAACCTGGCATACCCGAATCCCACGTTCAAATAGAAAGAGAAAGAAAAGTCCGGAGATGGAGCTTGCGCAATGCGATTCGGAAGAGAGGAACCTATGTAAGATACGCCGAGGGACCCCTCTCTTCCCCTGGATGTGGAGGGAGGGAATGTGCTATATAGACACATGTAACATTGATGTATAAACCGTGTTCTTGTTTCTATCAGTCTGGTTCTGCTTCATAGGGGACGCGGGGTCCGGCGTCTGCAGCTGAGGGACCATTATCGAACTTGCGAGGGAGGCAGATACGCGGCAATGCCCGGATCTGGGTCAGCAATATAGGCTGTAGGTCACGGGAATGCTAACACTACACACTCAAAAGAGATCCCAGTTAAGGAACATCCAGGAACAGGTGATCTACTCATGAACAGGATTTTTTTCATTTCTCTCTAACTCCTAAAAGCGAATCCGACCACAAAACTAACTGCACAGGTATCATCCATGAGGAGAGAGCGTGGTGTGAGCCATGTTCCATCTAAATTTTAAGCAAGCCATGTCTCATATCCAGAATCAAAGCACAAAAACAAACGAAGATACCTTGCGTGGCTAACAAACCACCAACACACGAACCGCAATGCGTGAGCAGCAGGGGGAGGAGCGAAGGGGGGAATCAAAATCAAATCAAAAAATTAATCTGTTCTTCCTTTGAAAACAAATTCATTTCATTCCATCGTCATCAAAACACACGTTCATCCACCCATTGCGCATCGAAAGGAGCGTCCGGGGAACCCAGGGAGAAAGAAGAAAAAATTGCAAAAATAGCAAGGCAGGCGACGACGGCCTCAGGTATATAGAAGCAGCTCACGAAAATTTCAACCCAGATAGAAGATCCAAATACCAAGACTCAGATGGTGATTGATGATGATTCAAGGCCTGTGTGTAGGTAGGGGTGTGGGTAGGTTGCGGGTGTAGTAGATAGGTAAGTAAGTACCAAAGTAGGCAGGTAAGGCCACCTAGGTAGTAGACAATTTAGATCATGTTGCCGTTGACGCTGACCTCGAAGCCCTCGCCCTTCTGCCTGAGGGCCTTGGCGAGCATGAGCTCGCGCATCCAGTCGATGCGCTCGTCGCGGCTGCGGACGGCGAAGTGGTGCGTCTTGCCGGTGCCGTTGACGGCGCCCTCGAAGCCCGCGTTGGGACCGCCCGCGAGCGGGCCCGACCCGACCGCGGTACCACCGCTGCCGCTGCCGCCGGCGTCGCGCTTGCGGAGCCGGCCCAGCTTGCCGTCGGGCGCCTGCGGGATGAGCTGGAAGCTGAAGGCGGCGACGGCGTCGCTGCCGTCGCCGCTCGACGACGACGAGTGCTTGTGCCGCGAGATGTGCATGGCCTTGAAGGCGGCGTTGAGCTTGGAGCCGGCCGACAGCGACGAGCACGCGATGGCGTAGTCGTCGACGTCGATGTACTCGAGCGCCGCGGCGCGGCCCGCCGCCTCCCGATCCCGGTGCAGCGCCAGCCGCGTCCCCTTGAGCGTCGCGTACTGCTCGTGCCACTCGTGCCGCAGCATCCGCGTCTTGCGCTTCCGCACGGGGCCCTGGTACGTCACGCCCTCGGCGTCCCGCGTCACCCCCGCTGCGGCCGTGGCTCCGCCGCCCGGCTTGTTGGTCGGCAGCCATGGGTATTGCGGGCGCGGCGGCGCCTGGAGCGGCTGCTGGGGGCGCGCGCCGGCCCTCGGCGGCGGGGACCTGGGCGAGCTGCTGTCGCTCGCGGAGAGGGGCTTGGGGGTCGTCGTGCCCCCAGACCCCGACGGGAACACGACGTTCTCCTCGAGCGGCGCCATGACCTGGACGGACGGGCGCCTCGAGGTCCGTGATACCGACCGTGGTTGGGGGGCCGGATTGGATGACGTTGTTGCCACGCGGTAGCTCATGTCCGGCGGCACCGACTGCGAGGCGTCGCGGGCGACGGGGCCCAGCGGCACGGCGGTCAGCGGCACGTCCATGTCCGAGAACGGCGTGCCGAAGCGGTAGGGGGCCGTCGGCGTCTGCAGGTCCGGGGAGCGCGGCTCGACCCTCGACATCCTACGGGGGACGAATGGCTGCTGCTGCTGCTGTTGTTGGGGGTTGGATGGCCATTGTTGCTGCTGCTGCTGCTGAATGGGCTGTCGTTGCACAAGAGGGGAGGCCTGCCCCGGGATCGAGAGCTTCGGCAGGGCGCGCAGACCCTCGTGGGGCGATTGCGCCGCGGCGGTGGGGTAGAGCTCGAAGGGGGGAGTCGGGGGCACCTCGCTCGAGCCCGGCTGCGTGTGCTGAAAGTCCAGGAACTGCCTGACGTTGTCCTGGGGGTCCCTGCTCTGCACGTTGCGCAGCGCGGCCTCCTGCAGATACTGGAGGGGCGGGACGCCGGGGCCGAGGACGTCGGACGAGGCGACCACCGAGGGCACGGCATCCGAGACCGGCCGCAGCGCCTCCGTCGACGAGGGGCGGTTGAGCGCCTGTGCCGTCTCGGGGTTCCCTGGGTCTCCGGCCACCATGATGATGCCACCCTTGTCCATGTCGACGAACGGGTGGTCTTGCTTGAAGGCCTCGATCATCCGTTGTTGTCTCCTGTACTTGGAGCAATTCTCGCCCTTGGAGCAGTGGTGTGGCTTGGGCATCATCTGCTCAATGCCGACGATCGACACCGACTCCAAGGGCGAGATGACGTCTTCGTGAGCCGGCCGCTTCCTGCTCTGGCATCGCTTTTGGCTCTTCGAGCGCTTGGCGCTCTGACTCCGATCCCGTTCACCCCTCTCGGCCCTCTCGTTTCTCCTCCGCTCCCGTCTAACCTCCCTGCTCTCCTCGTCTTCTATCGGGGTCTCCGGCCGGGGCGACGCAGGCTTGCTTTCCCTCAGCACGTGGATCTGGTCCCATATCTTCGTCCGCACCCCGAAGGACTGGATGCTGAGCTCCCTCAGGTCCTCGAACTTCAGCGTTATTAAGATAGCCCCGTTGATGTCGTTCTCGACGAATTTTTCGGCCACCGACAGCTCAATGCCGGCATTGAGCATCCATTGGGCGACCTGCTCTGGTGACCACAGCGCCAGGTTGCCCGTGTCGAGTTTCTCGTGCGTGAACTGGAATGGGCTCGTCCGAGAGCGCGGCAGTGGGTCATGAGCGATGGGATACATGTGCCCGTGCTCCAGCGGATTCGGCGCCTTCGGCGTTAACGGTGATAGGGATAGGGCTTCCTGATATTCGGCGGAGTACGACGACGTGGACGACGTGCGGAATAGATGAGGTCCTCTGGGGCCAACGACTGGCTTCAAGGGGTCCAAGTCGAACGGGTACGCCTCGCGAGCCCTGCTCGACCTTGGCGTCTGTGCCTCCTCATACGAAGAGAGTGTCGTCATGCTAGGCTGGCCGGACGAATTCAAGCTTACCCGAGGAGAGTTTGGCTCGTCGTCCTCTATGTCACTGATAATATCCTCCTCGTCCCAGTCGGTGTCGACGATCTCCGTGGCAACCGAAGTAGGACGTGGATCACGACCCTTCATGCCGAAGAAGGACTCATGGCGAGCCCTCTGGCGCATCTCCTCGCGGGAGTACTCCCTCGTCCTAAGCGATTGGGTATACTACGGCAACGGGATCAGCCCTGAGAACCCAGGTGCTCTGAGCGCCGGTCTAGTCGAGGACTTACCATTTTGGACAAAGGAAAATTATAGCATCGAGATGCTCTTCTTGGGTTTGATGCCGTTGCCGGCGGTTCGATCTCTAGAACCAGGATAGGATATATACTTTACCAAGGAAAAGATGCGAAGGAAACTCCCGCTACAGGCGGCCGATTGCTCACTCCAAGTCGCAAAAGGAGGGAGAGAAAGTTTGTCGTAACTTGATGGACACCTGCGGAAGCTATATGTATCGTATAAGGTAATGCTCTATGCGTTCCGTAGCAGTGAGGAGAACATAAAAACGTGGTGAAGGCGTGGACTTTGTTACGCTATGTGTGATTTGTTCCCTAGTGCCTTCGCAGAGCCGTCACTTGCTTTGCACACAGCAACCCAGATCGACCTACTAGCCTACTAAGGGGGCACCTACAGTGGGCAGTAGACTAAGAATAGCATCCTCTACCCCCGGAAGCACATTGTGCTGGCATAATGCACTAGAACCAAGCGTCAAGGGGTCGCACGCGAGAGGCAGGTTGGTGGTACAGCGAGGAGTGCATTAAGCCACCGCAAGTTTTGATTGGCCGCGCCGCGTTGAAGACAACCCCAGAAATAGTCGGCTTAAGCGCCGAGTCACAGCGGACAAGGGTCCCTTCTGACTGTGGGCCGTGGAAGCGACGGTATTCCTCTGGTATACGCAGACTGCAGACTGCATGGGATTGCAGTAGTACCAACAGAGGAGCCAATGCGGTCCGGCTCACCAACCCAGCCAAGAGCCTAGGAATGCTACACCGATACCGTGCCGTTGGTGGCTTTTGCGAGAGACGCATAACCCGCTGCGAGTTGATCGTCTGGGGAAAGATCTGAGCTGCCGCGCGGGAGGCCGTGTCTGTCTCTCTGCGGCTTGGTGAGCTAGGACAAACATCGAGGCCATGAGGCACTCCGGTATGTGCGCAACATGGCGAGCGAGCATGATGCCACATTTCTACCATGGCTAACTGAGGTCGCGAAGCTGACCTTGCTCAGCGACCGCACTGGAGAGTTAGCTATTACTAACCGTTGCGAATCATGTCAGGAGTCCAGGATAGTTGCAAGGGTTACCCGGGCGGGACATGATCATATCGGATAGACGGGCGGAGAGGATAACCCCCATTCATCGACGACAGTAGATTGCCGGTCCGGTGACATTCAATTCACTTTTTGTCAGCCAGGGTACCCTGCGAGTTGTTACCCCTCTCCTGAGCTCTCCTCTGTTGCCCGGGGCGGACGAAAGCGATTGGTGTTCTGACTTTCGAACTATAAGTTCCGCTGCCAAGGTGCCTTCGGAGAAACTAAAAACCTCCATGGCCCCAAAGAGACGCCGGCCGAGCCAATAGCACCACCGGAACAGGTTCTCGTGAAATTTTTACTTTCCTAAACGGTTAATAGCATCGGGGTACAAAGGAGGCTGTCGACCCATGTCCCGATCCAGTCGGCATTACTATTCTCACGATCTGCTTCCAGGGTCTAAACTGCGGACGGCGGGCGTGACCGTTAGGAGCAGAACCATCCGTGATCAGGGTCGACATCAGCAGTAGTGCTAATAGATCCCACTTCGACTTAACCTGACAGCAAGGATTTCGGCGTCTTGATGATGCCCAATGTTGAGGACTTGAGCATACACCGCAAGAATGATTCACTCCATCGGACCATGTGAGTATCAGAATCTATCTCCGACGACGTTCCGTTGGGATTAAGGACAACTATGAGGGTCGCGGACATTAGTCGACGATGGCGTGGATGCCAATGACTTGCACTTGCGTCATTGTCTAGATATGTAGCTCGATTCTGCATTATGCGATTTGACGAATCCAAGGCTGTCCCCCCCGCGATAGGCGGCTGGGTAACCCGGACTTTCTTCGTCAACATTACTAGCAAGCAATCGCATTTGACTATGCTGAGACCAATATGATGTTACTATGGGGATGGATCACTTGGGGTTATCGTGGATACTGTCACTGGTTCAAGCACCTACATCTGTGCATACGAGTCTGCCAAAATCGGATATACTCGGGAATTCTTGCTAACCCCCCGGCCACCGTTGTCGATGTTTAGCCACTTTAGATTGCTTCTCGCCATGCGCTTTCAATGCTTCTACGCAGCTTTTTGTAGAGAAGATATGTCTGGGTAGACGGGTAAAACCTTGCAGTAACGTCTCACCCCATCCACTCCACAATATCGGTGAAGTCTTCAACGGACTTTCCAATATGACTTGCAATCACCCGCCAAGGCAAGACACATAAAGTCGCACAAGAATTGCAGTGGGAACAGGTCGCTGCTTTTCGTAGAGCATATGGTCATGTTGTGCAGCCCTCGCTGGAAGATATTGAGCGTCCGCAATTCGTCGTAATCATTCAGCCGAAGACCTTACCCAAATGAGCAAAGGCGAAGAAGTTCTCGAGTTGGGGATCCATTGGGGTCACATAGACCCCCACGGTCTTCTATTCGATCGAAGACTTGTATGATTGAGACCTTTTAGTAAGGACATGTACGAAGGCAAATCATTGCGAGGCTAATATACATGAATGTGAGTGCTTAACTCGCCTTTGAAACTTAGCATAGAGACCCTCATAAGAAATCAGTCCACACATACCTACTTATGCAACCTTATCCCGCGAGCAAAACTGGGGTAGATGGCGAACAGGAAGGATTTCGCGACAGCATGCCATACTAACCGACTTTGCAACGCAGCATTGGCACCTTCGGTAGCTCTTTGGCAGATGTGGAGCTGCTCAATTCATATTACTACCACTCCCCACTTATCACTGTGATAGACTGGGGTCTTAAGAGAATTTGTCAAAGGCATTGTATGTAAAAGGGGCTCACGGACCTGCAAAATGAGATCGTCTTTATTACTGATCACATGCCGAGAAAACGCTTGTCCTGATTTGCATGGATTCACTTGAATGCGCCGCAGACTAGCAAGGGAAGTTCCCGCGTCTTTACTGTACCCCAGTTCTGTTTTCCAAAGAGGCAATCGCCGCTTCTTGAAGAGCTTGTTTGGCAAGCTCACGTAATGCCAACGTTGCTATGGCACTCGTTTTCAGTAAACATCCTATCGCCAATGGCAAGACAGCTGAAGATCTGCTGTGGTGCAAGGCATTGGTGAGTGAAATTTGTTAGTATTCTCTTGAGATAATTACCTACCTTGAAGACATCTCGAAAGTTGACAAGTGCAGGTCGTCTTTTTAGCATTCTGTAACAGGGCTAGCGGGTTCAATTTTTGGTAATTACGTCAGTCGGCCTAGGCTGAAGGTTAACAAGGCTTTGTCAACAAGATATCTGGGCTGCCTGGAATACCCGCCTTATGGCGAACATTGCGTCGTTACGAAGGCCTGTGCTCTGGTAAGTTATCTTATCTCGCTCTGCCTTAATTACTGATCCCTATTTATGGCCCACCATTATGCCGAGGTGAGCCAGGCAAGGTGGTGGACAAATAATTGATAGTGTCAATGGGTGTATTGTGACTCTGGGCACTATCAATATTTTTGTCCACCACCTTTCCAGGTGACAAGGTAGCCAAAGCGACATAATTAGCCCAGAAGAGCTCGACATTGACAGGGACCATAACTGGGTTAAATTTAGAATTGGGGTAAATTAACCCACGAGGAGACAGGGCGTCGTGTGGAAAGCTCAGTAACCGGGCAGCTGCCGGGGTCGACTGCCAAGGAGAATCCTAAAAGAGACAACGCCCCCATCTTCCGGCCCTTTGGATGAAAGACCTGGGTGACGCACCTCGACATATGTGCAGCCCGTAGGCAAGGTTGGTAGCATCGAGGGCAAGGTTGGTGACATCGACGTCGAGCTGTCCTCGGCCAGCCACACCAGCTACGCTTGCAGCTTCCCGGCCCCCTCTCATTGAATCCCTGTATCCTGGTACCTTACTATTGAGATGCACATGAATTTAGTGCGTGGTGGAGGAAGCTCACCTGCATTCCGCTGACCTTCCGAGGTGAAGTTTGCTGGTTTGTATTCTTCTGGCTCTGCAACGTCATCCAAACCATGAGCGACAAAATACCGGAGCTCTTGGCGGAGCACACATCTGTGTCTGACCTCCCGACTATGTACTACGAGAGTATGAAAAGCTGGACAAGCTTGATCGTATGCGCAAGTCGTCTTTATCGGCCGTCTCGAAGTTACAAGGATGAATGATGCGGCAGTCGTTTAGCCTGCATATCAAGGTATTAAAGCCCACGTCAACCGAGTCTGCCCAGTTATCCCTACGATTACTCCTCAATACAGAAACCCTGCATCATTGGCCCGAGCTGAAATGAGCTTCATTATCCCGCACATAGTGCATTGCGTGATTATTGAAGACTCGAGAGCCACGACCACCGGCCCCCCGAATTAAAACGTTTTAGTCAACAGATACTCTGGCGTACTCTGGCCGATAAACCAGGCAGTTGCTTGTAGATGTCTAGCGATGATGACCAGTCTATATCAGGAAAAACAATTGCTAATGGATATGTATGGGCCACTTCCAGCGCGGTTTACTCTTTTTGATCCGTTGGAGGGCAAGGTCCTAAGAGGAGCGACCAACTGCACGTGTAAAGGCAGCATGACCCCAAGTCCCTCCCCAAAGTACCTCTCCCGATGAGATCGACATTCTGTACAATATTAGTGGTCGCCGAACAAGGGGGGTGTAAGGTATTTCGGATTCCAGGCTCGTACCATGTAGGATGGGTTGCGGAATGTCGCACTGCTTTGGTTGGACTCGATAGCGTAGCGCCAGCCGGAAATGTGGGGGGACTTTGGCAAAATGGCGGATAAGCTCATTGATTCGAGGTCCAATTATACTTCAGTAGACTAGCGCCAGCAGCGGCCCGTTGTGAGATGCGGGATTCAGCCCGTCAATTGGTTCGTGCTCCGCAGCACTAACCGGGGTATTTACAGGGTCCCTCGGCGGTAGGGAAAGCAAGGAGCAGGGGGGTCAAGTGTGCTGATCAGACTATGACTGGATGAGGAATACATTTCACAGTGTGCTCTAGGGGAACGGCGTGTACACTACGAACAAGCACAAGCACCCAACCGAGTCACCGTTCGTGTGAGAAATTTCGGGAGGAGAACTCCTTGTATCATTGTTTCGACGTTTTACTGAGTAGTGCTAGGCCGATTATAAGCTATCCGGGCACGTGGCAGACATTGAGCTGGCAAAAGTATGAGTCTTCTCTTCCCGTTAGGGCTAATCCGACCTGCAGGGAATTTCCTTGTTTTACTAATACGTAGCGATTGGTAGTCCTACCTACTGCATGTGATCCCTTCGACGCTTTTTGCTAGGGCACGATAGGCGGATACCTCTACATCTCTAGTAGAATTCCTCAGATGCCCTTTCGGTCGTGAAAGACTACTACACAGTGGTCTAAAGACGGTGCTTGTCTGTATCCGGCAACAGAATATACAATTGTGGAAAATAAGACGGGAACTTTGTTCATTAGCGTAGGAAGTGGAGCAGATGCCCCTATCCTTGTGCGTGCATTTTGGCGTTGTGATCACATTGGCAGGGCCAAGATATGGGAACATGGGGTCCTTCTGTGCAGGTGTGCACCACGGTCTTCCGGGCTTTGAGATGCTCAAAGCTGACTGGATGATATCTCAATATTCTCCACCTGAGTACGACGGAACCTCCCAAGGCGGCCAACCATTCGATATTCCAAGCGCAACCATACTGAATTCGTCTTTCTTTGCTAATTTGGTCGCCAACCAAGTGGGCTAAATTGAATTTAGCCCAACTTTAGCTGTTTCTATTTTTGAACTTGCTTTCCAACATGCACCATGTGGATTTGGTCGATGAGAATTGGGCCACGATATAAGCCTTCAACACCTCCAAGCTAAACATTCTGCCTCCTCGTAGATGTTGAAGGTAAGAAGATCCAGGTGTCGTCCCAGTTTCCCCCAAATAACATCCTCTCCCTCTCCCTCTCCCTCTCACCTCCGCCTCCTATCTCCCTTTTTTCCTCTATACGGTAAACGGCAAGCTGGCACTTGCTTGGACATTCATTCGACCGGAATACGTACATAATTTAATTTTCTCGACACCCTGCGCGATATTGAATACTCCGCAAGTGGTTCGGGTTCGCATACCATCATTTCCACCTACCGCCTATAATACCCCGGAATTGAGTTCCTGGATATTGGCCGAATTTCACTAATCACTGGTCTCTGGGCACTTTTTAATTTTTTTTGTTCCTCCCGACACCCTAGCAACTGATCGGGCTGGGCCTGGACTGGACCCCCATCCCCGTCTGAGCTCCTCCCGCTTTTACTCGGCTTTGACTAGTCCGGAAGACCCCCGGCCAACTGCTTGGAGATCAACACAGGTACCTAGTCGCCTCGGGCATAATACAAATGTCAACCATACCCCCCAACCACCAGCCTCGGGAAGACTTCATGAGAGCAACAGCAGTCAACATGGCCGTCGCGCAACCAAACAAGCCCAAGGCTGCTTCAAAGCCTAGCAGCAACAATGCAAGCACGAAAACAAAGGCACAGATGCATCGCCGGTCAAGAACAGGTTTGTGCTCCCCTCACCCCTTTATAGGCTGACTGATATGTGGGCGCCGCCTACCACTTTGCACGGTCCACCCCCGGCGTATAGGTCTAAGTCAACCCCAAAGGACCGTCGGCTGACTTGATGTCATTTAATAAGGTTGCTATACTTGCCGATTACGGCGCAAGAAGTGCGACGAAGGCACTCCGATGTGCACAGCATGCAAACATCTCGGCCTTGTCTGTGAGTATAAGAGACCAATGTGGTGGAGCAACAACGATGCGAGGAGGCAACACAAGGACGAGATCAAGATGATCATCAAGCGTAAGAAGCTCTCGGAAAAGGCCTCGCATACCATTCAAACTTCAGTCAGCTCGCCGCCGGGCCTATCGCACTCTCTTCCCACTTCTGCAACCTTCTCGGACCCCTTAGATCGCACGAGGTCGGCATCCATCGACTCGCACTTCTCCTTTAACTTCAACACCTCGCCGCATGTGGCCGACTATGGCACTTATACGCCGCAAATACATCCAGGCCACTCGGACCTCTTGTTCTCGATGTCCCCCTACGAGGTCGATGTCAAGACGGAGAGACAAATGTTTGTGAATGACGTGCCAACCATCCGAGAGTCCACAATATCAACGTTTAGCACATATCATACACCACCGCCGCCTGGAACCGTCCTTTCCTCATACCCTTTCGAAGGGGAGTGGACCGAGCAGGTTTATCAAGAGCGGAGAGAGTCATTGGCTGAAGAGACACTCAACTGCAACTTCTTCGACTTTGCTCATGGGCCCCCGACGACTTCGCGACAGGGCGTTATCGAATTGGACGAGGCTGACCAACGGTTATTGGACCACTTCATGCAATTTGTGCTGCCGACCATTTTTCCTATCCTGGAGACGAACCAGCACGGGTCGTTCGGCTCCGACCTCGTTCTCCCTGCCTTGCAAAGCAACAAGGCCTACCTCCACTGTTGCCTTATGAGTGCCGCTCAGCATTACAAGGCGACCATGAACATCCAAGGAGAGGAGATTGACAATGACATCATGCGACATCGCCACGCCACTATCCTCGCTCTCTGTGAGGCATTAAATAGGGATGAGGACCATCAACGGATCCTTGAAGCGACTTTAGGCCTTATCTTCTTTCAATGCTCTGCCGGACGTTACGACGACTCGCTCCCCGACATCCCTTGGCATCAGCACTTCGAGGCGGTAAAGTCACTTGTGACGAAGCTTGGCCTACCGGAATCGATGTGCCAGCCGAATGACCACCAGGCACAGACTCCCTTCAACATGACTCTGACTGCGTGGATTGATATTCTTGGCGCGACCATGAAGGGATGTGCGCCGTCATTTGCGCACGCCTATCGCGACAAGCACCTTTCGACTACCGGCTCTTCCCTTGGACTCCGCGAGCTAATGGGATGTGATGACCATGTCATGTACCTCATCTCGGAGATTGCCTGTCTCGAGGCGCTCAAGTTAGACGGCATGGACGACATCAGCCTCTGCCAACATGTTCACGCTCTTGGTGACCAGATCGGCTTGACAGAGATGGGCGACACCGAACCCAAGATGCCCTACAATGCCAATGGCACACTGAGTCCTAAACAGCTCAGCAAAAATATCACAAGTGCATTCCGGCTGGCTGCTCGAATCTACCTCTGCAGTCTAGTGCCCGGCTTTTCGCCCAGCCAGGCTAGTTGCGTTGGCCTTGTCGAGAAGCTCACACACGTGCTCCAACACATTCCCTCTGGACTTGGCGGCTTCGACCGAAGTCTTTCCTGGGTCTACCTCATCGGCGGATCAGTCAGCGACATGAACTCGTCGTTCCGGCATTTTTTCAGTGACCGTGTCGCACAGCTGGGCGAAGCCGCTAACATTGGCAGCTTTGGTGGCGTTGTCTCGCTGCTACATGAAGTCTGGCAACAGGTTGACAACAGCCAACCGAGCCCCAATACGACGGGGACAACAGAGGCCCAATACATCTCCTGGCGAGATGTTATGCAAATGAGGGGCTGGGACCACCTGCTTATCTAGCTTGCCCCCATCGAATCTTCACAGCTGGTCTTGAAGGGTGATGGTTGCTAAGTAACTGGTATCTCCGCCCCTCTACTGCACGTGGCCTCCAGGTGATGCAGGCATTTACCATCCCCTTCGCATAGGCCTTCGGGCTGAACATTTACATTTCTACAATATACCCCTTTTAAAGGACTTGGATTATACCCTTAGAGAGAGAGGATCGCCGCAAGGCAAAACTGGAAACGACACTTGGATTTTGGGCATGATGGGATCTTAATGCATGCAGTAAAGCAGCCGGGCTAGGCTGCCGGGAACGGGGAGGGATGAAAATCATCACGGCTTACGAGGGGACGACAAAATTTCTCTTTCTCCCGCATATTCATTGCTGGTTCAACTATGGCAGCGGTCGGTTGATCAGTCATTTTTACGCTATATACCATTTGCATATGGGAGACAGGAGTTTTGGGGGCCGTTCAGCGCCATTTTTGGGTGGATGCTTTTTTGGGTAAATGGTTCTGGATAGGTCTGCATATTACTCTGGCTAGAGAGAGAGAGAGAGAGAGCCCCTGGGATTTTCATAGGGAAGGCACCGCTCGATTGCTTCCCGCCTCTTTACAACTCTTCGTGGACTTAAAATCCCGAGAGCCGATTATGATAGGAATTGTCATACGAAACCAAATCAAACACAAACGAATGCACCTCAAGATCTTGCCTTGCCTTCGTTACATTCGCGCACTTGTGACTGTGTAACTTGCTCTATTGACGCCATTGTGGTCCCTTAGCTACCTACTAAGTTAGGGGTCCTCGGAGCGGGGAAGACCAATTCCTTCCTAGCCATTCGCTTTTCGGTTCAGTCAGTCTTCGCTTAACCTTTGACAAGCAAACTAACAAGCACGCGATCTATCTTTGACAGACGAATCATGGGCGCTAAATGGACTTATTCGGAAACTCGACTAGTTTAGGTAGATAGGTGGGGGGGACAGGCAATCCTCGTGATCAAGGAGAAAGGAGAGTCACTTTCGGGCCCGTTTTGCGGAAATCTCCCGTACGTCGGCCGCCCGCACCTCCCACCTCCACTTGATGAAAGAGAATTCCCACACCTCGGCGTGTGAGGGCTCTCGGTCAGGGCCAGACCCTTGCTTGACGATGCGAGCACTACCAAGGTAAAGCCCAGCTAGGTAATAATTAAGCACCCCGGCGTCGCCCGGAATCCCAAAGTGGCTATCGAACTCAGTTGTTACCTGCGTAGTAATAAGTCCATGCCTACACCTTGGTAACTACCGTACAGGGGTTCCGCACGCCATTAGGCCAGGCATTCCTGGTTATCCCCCACATTCGCGAGGAAGCCCCGCAACGGCGCACGGTTCCTATATCGGAAGGAAAGAAGGGAAAAAGGAAAGAAAAGAAAGATGAGCTTGGGCCGCAACGGCGGGATTTTCAGAATCGCTTGGGATTGTAGTCACCTCGGAAGGCTTATTCGGTGCAAAGGAAGCTCCTCCTAACCAATTGGAAAGACGAGGCGCCATGCCGAAAGACTTTGCAGTAAAACCCCCATGGCTTTCGGTGGGCTTGGTTGTACGTAGTACACACCCATGGCCCAGTACAGTTCTTCATCTCGGCTTGTCCAGGGCTTGCGGGGAGATATACAATGTGTGTAGCACGTGCAGTAAGGTAAAGCTTTCTCGGGTTGCCCGATAAGACAACCGATGATCGTCGGTGCCATCCATGGGGAAACCGGGAGTGCGAGCGGAGCGCGGATGTCGGCCCAAGGAAGCCCCTTTCGCAACGTTTCAACAAGCACTGTCACTACTAGTTCACCTTAACCTCGAAATGGGGAAGTGCCCAACTTGCGCAGATCCCTCCATGTGTCGTGACGGAATCGATTACTTGCATTGGGTCATTTTGCTAATTATCTATCACATGATTCCAGGGTCGTCCCTTGTATTCTCCTAGCTAGCTAGTTGACCGCCTCGCTCGGTCATTTACAGTATGCTCACCGGTCCGGTCCGTCACAGATCCTTCGAGGGGCCCCCACCCTAAGAAGCCCGATAATGAAAACCCCTCTCTCCGTCATCGTCCGGTTTTCAATTAAGCACGCATGGAGGCACGGCTAGCTTTTCGCCGGGTTAAAACTTAACACACCATGCCGCGACGCCAGGTTTCTATGGCCCACACGCAAGGTGTGACTCAGAAACAGAGGCGGGTCAAGCCGTTGGATTTTTCCTTTTCGACCCGACTTTATGGGCACGTGTCCTTATTGGCAACTCGAGACAGCATCAAGACGCCTAGGAAAACTACTCGGCTGATCCTAGAGCCAGTGCTTGCGCTGTGCAGTAGCTTCCTGGCTGGCAGCACATGGAAAGTCCCTGACGGGTTCCGCACTTCGGCGCGACATGCATGACCTGCCTGACCCCGGAAGATGTCGACGTCACTCACCGCCGGAAGCTACTTAAAATCCTTGAGCAGGGAAATCATGCAGGGAGCATCGCCATCACTCTCCCAACAGCTTCCTCGGGCCGGCGACGCCAAACAGAGGGAGCCCAACAATCACAGAGGCAGCCAAACCATGGCTTTCTATGCCTCTCTGAGTGTATCGTCGGACGGTTCATCCCGCTTTGGAGGCGCTTAGAAGAAAGTTCGGGCTCGAGCTCCGAGCCACCACAGACGCACTACAAGACCACGTCCTGACCTGGTCAGATCTTCTGGTCTGGGTGGCACTTCCGATATGCTGTTTTCAAGTGAACTCCTAGGCATATCCAGACCGGCCCCGACACCTATGACGAGGCCCTGGAGTTGGAAGAGGTAGAGCCGCAGAAGGGCCATGATGGCCACTGTACACGCCTGTGAATGTACATGTTGCACAGGCGGTTAGGGCTCAGGACCGTTCCAGCTTGCCGATGGACCGATGGCCGTATTGACAACACGGAATGCGTCAAAGAAGAGAATGGCTGTTTCCTCCGCGAGCGTCCAATGCGAAACTCAATCAACGCCATTGAATCATGGTGTTGATATCAAGGCTGAAACCATTGGATGACGCCTCATGCCAACGAGGTCGAGTCACTTACCATACTAACAACCCAAGTCCTTTGTTGGCTTGACACACACACACATGAAGAGGCCTCCGTCAAAGAACAAATGCTCCTTAGGCAAGATGAAGCTCGATTGCCTTTATGATTAGAGACGGTCCATTTTAAATCTAAAGTTAGGTGATCCAGGTCTGTATCTCAAGGGCCTTTCCGGTGGCGTTCGGGGCCACTCTCTGCCACTATAGCCAGAGCAGGAACTCGCGTAGGGCAAGGCTTTTCTTGTTTCGAATGATCGACGTCCAGGCCAGATCTAAAAGCAAAGATTGGCTCCCTTTCTCTGGAGGAGCCCGTCACTAATCACCCAATCAGAAGCGCAGATTTGAAGAAATCGCGCCTAACTCGAAAGCCTGAGAAACAATGAACCAATCCCCTTCGTTTCTCCTACTCCAACTCCAACCTCGAGCCGCTCTAACTTTTTAAGCCCCTGCAACTCGCGACTTGAGCGATTCGCTTCGCAAACACGATAGCCTCTCGTTTCGTGAGCTTCCTCTCAAGCTAAGACTCGCACTGCCTCATTTCACAGCTTCTACGTCATGTTGTTTCCCGGCCGTTGAAAGGCTTGAACGGACCGGAGTCACTCAATTCTATCGAGTAGAAGATTTCTGGGCCGGGGCATACCCAGTCGAACTCTAAAAATGACACCGCACCGTTTTGAGGCCCACCCGTCTTGGCCGTAGTTGCTGGCGATTCGTTGGACGACGATGTCTGCAGTTTCGCGGTCTACTGTAGCGATTGAGATTGCTGCTATTCACGAGCATGGTCTGGAGGGTAAGGGTCACAAACAATGACCGAGCAAAGCGGAGACAAAGGTCTTCAAAGATGAAGTATGATGCCGTAGGTGGATTGGCTCATATCGTATTGTTGCCCACGCTAGGCTTTGTGGGACAGTCATCTTTGTTCTGTCTGATTTCCTGCATGATCCCACTCAACAACGAACGAATCTCATTGTCTCTTCGTGACTCTTCTGCTTTTATATTACTACTTTTACTATCCTGGGCCGTTTTGTGGCCGAAATATATTTCCTGTGATCGAATTTCCTTCGCCGAACAACTATTGTACTTTCTTTCTCGAGATCCGCAACATACCACTACGTTCTTGGACCAATATTTGTACTTTCTCAGCATCTCGTTCCTCCACGGGTCTTGTAATACGTTATTATATCATTACCAACAACAATAACATGCCGCCTGTGCGAGGCCCACTACGGCTTTTGCTTCTCGCTACCGTACTCGCAACTTCTTCAGCCACATATATTCGATCCAACCTGGTGTTCGGGAGACAAGATACATGTGGCGGAGTTCAAGGTCTTTCGCGATGTGCGCAAGCCGGCCTCCCAGATAACTTCTGTTGTAGCAAGGGTACAAACTGCATACCACTAGCAGGCGACACGACGGTATTATGCTGTCCTGAGGGCAGCACCTGTGACAGCATCAACCCTATCGTCTGCGACCTTAACCTTCAAGACGCCACCACGAATCCCAGGGCGGCCATCAAGACGACCGTCCTCGAAGGCAAGCTAAAGGAATGCGGTAGTGGATGTTGCCCCTACGGTTATTCTTGCGAAGATGGTTCGTGTGCCATGAATAAAGATCAGAGCAAAAGGCCTGACGGAGCGAACCCCTCATCGACAACGAAGCCAGATCCGTCGGCCTCGAGCGAGCCCACCGCGACGGCAACTGAAGGTGGTTCCACGACTGAGGTGCCGTCAACAGATGAGCCCGAGGTTGTAGCTTCCGACAGCTTTCCTACCGCGGCTGTTGTGGGTGGCCTTGTGGGAGGCGTCGCCGGCCTTATCTGCATAACTGCTCTAATCATGTTCCTCCGTAATCGGCGCACGAAGGCGGCCAGGAAGCGTCACGACTCGACTTCGTCTTTCGGCAACATCATCAGCGCCCCCCAGCCCATCAACGGCTACATGAACCAACGGCAGGACTTCCTGGCCAAGGCAACGACCTCGAGCGTCGCGACCACGCCCACGCAGGCCCAGGAGCGCTTCGGGCAGCACAGTTCGCCGTGGTCGCAGCCGTACGCGAGACGCGACAGCGAGATGTCGGAATCCTCCCCGCGGAGCCATCATCCCTCGGCCGAGGTCGGCGGTCTCCGGAGCCTCACCAACGGCCGGTACTCGGTCCCGCCGCCCGCGACGCCGCGCGACAAGAGGCAGGCCAGCGCGGGGAGCGAGAGCATCAACGTCTTCGCTGACCCCTCGACGGTCGGCGGGCGCCGGAACACGGCCTACACGACGTGGACGACTATCATGGCCGACGGCGACGTGCCCGGGTTGCCGGACAGCCCGACGCGGCGCAGGCTGTGAGCGCGCAATTCCCCGTCTGCGACTTGTCTTTCTTTTTCTTTTGTTCTGTATACCCCGAGCGTTGCTTGATAAAGCGGTAATTGGAGACAACATCATCGGCTTTTCTGAATTAGCGTTATGATACCACTGGGAAAAAGCATTGGGTGGGTGTCCGGCGTCCTCTTCTTTTTCTAAATTGCATGACTAGCATGGACGTAGATAGACCTTGGGAATTTGCGGGCGATTCCGTCTAAAGAGCTTGGATATATAAACGAACAATGCCACCTTCGCATTTTCCATGTGTGCTTTGGCGATTCTGATTACATGCCAGTGAGACCGGATGGTGATTAGTGCCTTAAAGCAGCATGCTGAGGAAACGGATCCCTATCCGCAACTATCGCTGTTGACGGCAAGAGGTCATTAACTAGCTGCCGTTTATGAGCCTGTTCCCAGCAGCTTCGGAGTTTTAATGTTTTAGGTATCCCGAGCGTTCCGATATATAGAAGTATAAAGGGGTTTCATATCCTTCAGTAACAGCTAGCCCGATCCCGTAGTAATGAGCTTTATAAATTGATACAAACTGGACCTTCGTGTATTAGGTTTATATGCCGCCCATTGATCTAAATACCAATATCTAGTCTTAATATATTTTCCCGTACATCCCTGCACCTTTATAGGACTACTCTACGGCAAGAGAACCTGGATCGTCTTCGCGACGCTCGGCACGCCCGCTTCGTCGATGGCGAACAGCATCCAGTACCCGGGCAGCAGCACCCCAGGGTCTCTCGGCAGCGTCATGATGTAGGTCGTGGTCCCGAGCACGGACGTCGCCGCGAGCGGCACGCGGCGCTGGTCCGTGTTGACGGTGTGGGTGCTGGAGCC
The DNA here is from genome assembly GCA_004155055.1 of Monosporascus sp. CRB-8-3. Taxonomy (NCBI): domain Eukaryota; kingdom Fungi; phylum Ascomycota; class Sordariomycetes; order Xylariales; genus Monosporascus; species Monosporascus sp. CRB-8-3. The sequence goes on along the minus strand of QJNZ01000148.1, from coordinate 76,667 downwards.
GAAGCGCACGAGCGAGAAGCCCGCGACGGCGCCGTCGGTCCTGGCCGTCAGCAAGGCGCCCGGCCTCAGCGCCGCCGCCGCGGGCGTCACGGACTGGATCACGGGCCGCCGCGCGCGCGTGCCGTCCGCCGCGAACAGGTACGGCGGCTCGAACACCTGCGCGTCGAAGTGGTTCTGCAGGCACCCGGTCCCGCACAGCCCGCCCCCGCCCGCCAGCACCGTCGCGTCCGGCAGCAGCAGCGCCACGCTGTGGTAGGTCCGTGGCACGGCGACGGGCGCCAGCGAGGTCCAGCGGCCCGTGGCCGGGTCGAAGAGCTCCGCCGGCAGCGCCGGCGTCGTGTCGGCGAACGGCGCCGCGTACGCCTGCCCGCCGACCACGAGCACCGTGCCGTCGGGCAGCGCGACGCCGCTGCCGAAGGCGCGCGCGTGCGCCATCGCCGCCATCTTCGTCACCGTCGGGTTCGCGTTCGCGGCGCCCAGCTGGATCCGGTACGCGTCCCGCGTCGCCCACGAGTTCTGGTAGTCGGGCGACCCGCCCGCGGCTAGGATGAGCCCCTGCACGGCGTCGTACATTACCGCGATGCCGCACATCGCGTCGGCGGCGTCGCCGCGCGTGCCCGCCGCCCTCGTGGTCCCGGACCCGCTCACGCCGTACCAGTTCACTGCAACGTCTAGAGTCAGTAATTGTCGTGTTTAATTAGGTACAAGGGTGGTCGGGATCTATGGGACATGTGTTGGGAGCTACCGGCTCCTTAAAGCCCCTATTCGGAAAGTTGGGGGTCTTGAAACGGGGGGGCAAGGGGGAACAAATATTTCCAGATATTGCTTACTGTTCCGGCTGGGCCCCGCGTGGAACACGGAGTTCTGCTTGTACGCGAACAGCCAGGCGTGGTTATCGGCGCGGTACATGCCCTGGGCGTCGCGCGTCAGCATCGGCGCCGCCTTGCAGCCCGTGACGTTAGTCCAGGTGTCGGCGCTGGGGTCGTAGACCTCGCCGTCCTTCTGGAACTGGCCGCCGCTCCACGAGCCGCCGATCGTGAAGACGCGCCCGTCGGCCAGCGTCGTCGACGACTGGTACCCACGCCCGACGTTCATCTGCGCCGCTGCCACCCAACTGCCGCTCGCCGGGTCGTAGCGGCTCGTCTTCTTGTCGTCGGTGCCCCCCAACACGATGAACCGCCCGTCCACGTCGAGCGAGATCCCGGGGCAGAACATGTCGTGCTGCGTGTTCGCGACCGACCGCTGGCTCACGGTCTGCGTCGTCGGGTCCCAGTGTACCGTCTGCGTTAGTCCCCTGCCGCCCCAGAACAGGTCCGGGCGGAAGGCGGACCACAGGACGACCTCCCCTGTGCGGGAAAGCGCCGCCGCGGCGGGCACGATGGGGAGGTCGATGGTGGTTGTCCAGCGGCCCTGGCTCGTGGGCGGCGGCTTGAATGACGTGGCGTCCTGCGACGGGTCGGGGCTGTAGATGTTGAGCTCCGCCATGCTCGTCCATTGGTTGGCGGCGCTCTGGGCTTCGCTCTGGGCCGTGATGCGGATGTATCTGGCGGTGGCGTTTGAGAAGAAACTCCACTTCGTCGTTCTGTCGTTCAGGAAGGTACCGAACGCAACCTGGGACCAATTGTTGCCGTCGTTACTCAGGGTGATGGTGTGTTGCCCGATGTTTCCGTTTGACCCTTCTTGACGAGGCTGATACGAAACTCCGTTCACGACATAACTCTTCTTCACTGCAGCTTTGTCAATAAACTGTTCTATAGAGGGTTACAGGAGAGTGGAAAGGAGATATGAAAAGGGGCCAGGACTTAGGTCTAGAGTGGAAAGGATATTGGAAATCTCGTAAGAGAGGTGGTGCTAGACCGGGAAAGTGAGACTTACTGTCAACTTGGATATAGTGAGGTAGTGATGCCACGCTTGGTGTATATTGAGTGTGCCAGATCGTGGAATTGTTGCCATCGAGGACATTTGCTGGCTCGTAGCCAGCCTGGTAGCTATCAGCGGTCACCGTCCATCCTGTCCGAGGGATAGTTCTTGCCCAGGGGAACGACTGAGCAGAGGCCTTAGCCGAAAGGAGGAAAACCTCAACACAGACGAGCCCGAGAGCCCGAATATTACACAGCATTATAGGCGGTTAATGATAAGACATTCAACAGTACTGCCTGTCAACCGGGGACAAATTCTTCGAAGCAAAGACAGAAGCAAGCCGGGCTTCCATGCGGCATCTTATACGCGGAGTCGTCGTCCAGCGAGAGAGAGAGAGACTACGGACTTTACAGAGGTAGATAGAATCGCGAGGCGGCAGCCCCGACAACAAGAGCATGCCGCGGGTCTAACGGGAGGGTTCACCGAAATTACATCCCCGAGCCAGCTGAGCATGCCGCAGGTCTAACGGAAGCGTTCACCGAAATTACGTCCCGAGCCAGCTGAGCATGCATACGCGTGCGAGGCGCGACTAGATCGCGAGTAGTGATATCGGTCAATACCAAGAAACATATATCCCTTTTTGGAGGGGAGCAAGCTGCAGTCGTTTGATATGAGAAACGGGTTTTTGGAAATATTTAGGAAAATCTCTCGTCAACGTCCCCGTAGTCTATTGGTTAAGGGGCAAGCCACAGGAGCTGGGCGGGCTGAATCGCGTGCAGATTCAACAGTCAGCTGAGGTTTGACAAGATCTGCATCTGCTATTCCGGTGTACCCTCTCGCGACCTCTGAAGCTCTGCTGTAGAGGGGCTTCTCAGACGGGCTTCATTAGCAAGTGCATGAACCGCACGTTCCGGGCCGGCCTGAGGCTGATTCGAACTGCCAATGAGTCAAGGACAGCAATCAGTACGCTTACCGTCGCATCGCTTCCGCTATTGTTGTTCTAGATGCGGATTATTGAGGTTGACGGTCATGTACAGAGGTTGATATACTGATGCCCTGGACAATCAGCAGCCAGCTCTGCTACAGCTTTTTGCATCTTTTCGCGAATCTACGATGCCATTCCCTCAATCCCAGGAGTTTATAAACATGTGGGCAGCTTCTCGGGACAAGGGGCTGCCCATCATGCAGGTACGGATCACAGTTTCTAACTTCTATAGATTGCCAAGCTCAGTGTGGGTAACACAGACGGGGTGTGAGCCTCGAGGAAATTTGGTCGCTGCGGCTTTCGTACGCTCATTAGGTCCTAAGAATATAGTGCAGGAGACTATTGTGACAAGGGGCAATTCAATTTCTCGTGATCTGGATTAAAAGGTAGATGTAGCTCCTTGATATGTTCTCCTCGGTGGTTACCGGAGTGTTTGGATGCCTCAAGCTTCCGCTCACTTGGTCACGACTCGTCAGTGCAAATGCAGCTAGAGATACCTCCGTACCCAAGGGGCTGCATATGCATACAATGGCGTCTGCGATCAATCCTACAATAGCGTTCCAGGCAGGCGAATAGCTCCTTGTGTGAGCGCGCTCGGTAGGTCGTCGAGGCTGGAGGTACCGAATATCAGAGCCTCTAGCAAGCGAGGATCTTGGATTTGCTTGTAGCCAATGAGGTAGAAGCCGAGTCATCCTGTGCCCCGGTCCGCGGCCGTTCCTGTTATATTTCCCACAAAGCACCGCCCCCCCCGATCTGAACCCCAAGGTGCGGACGGATACGGCCTGGGGCATAAGCCACTTGCGGAGGTGCAGCAAGAATTGTGAAGGAGGGGCGTTGTGGCGCCCATGGACTCTCCAACCTTGTGTGGTATTTATCGTATTTCCTTGACTTCTCTGGGCATTTGACGAGAACGTTGTGGCTGGGCTCCGCGACCCCTCGGCAAATTTGCCGAGGCTAGCATTGACCGTAGAGAGTCAAGTCTCCTACCTCTGAGTCTAGTAGGCAGTCATCAGAGGCAGCTTCGCCCTTTCCCTGCGAATACGGCAGCCGTCTTCATAGTCGGTATCTTCGATACGTCATTTCCCCTTGGGTCTCTTCTCCCTCACGCTCCGTATCTAAACTGAAATTGCCTATTCAGACAAACATCTAGCATAATACAAGAATATAAGAAATGTAAGGCTGAGAGACGCCTCGTTCCACGAGGAACTTAGGGGAACAAGTCTGGGGCCATGGAGCAAAGCCTTGGGGCCAGGGGGTAACAACTAGAAGCACCGTTAAGCGAGTCCATGAGAGGACCAACCCGAAGTGCAGGATCCTGTAAGTAACCCGTAGTAATAATTGATGCCTTAATGGAAAGGAGGAATCCAAATGCAATCGTTAAAGCCGGTAAAATAAGGGTTTCGACCCTCCTGCGAAGCAGCGATGGCATCTTGCGTCTCTGAATTGAGACAGTAGCCCGATCCGAAACGAATTGCTCCCGGCGCCGGGAATGCTCGATAATCCCCTGGCGTTCACCACGAAGCCAATCACGCATTCAGCATGTTACATAGCGGCTTGGATTACTCACATAATCCTTCAACCACTGATGAATGGAATCGTACCCTCCTTCGCGCCACGATCGACGAGAGCCCCGCGCTCAAGCAGGAACAGCACCGCTGAGAACGCAGTGACCAAGAATTCGCCCCGATTCCTCACATATCCTGTCCATAGCCAGAGTTCTCGCTACTTGGCATTCAGTTCCCCAACTTACTCGCGGAGAACTCGAGGATCATCCCCGGTCGGCTACCTCTGATGACTATCGGATTGGGTCATAGCTACGCCCAGCAGACAGGGACACCAAGCTAGAGCCGTTCTCCTGAGAAACCCAGCCTACACCGAATCGAACCGAGATGAGACGGAGCATCACATAGCTCGATGACAGTAGATGAAGAACGGGCGATATATCCGCTTGGTCGTCAAGGCCAGGTCCGCGTATCCCGCTCAGACCGCTCCCACCATATATAAGTTTGCCACTACATATGCGTCACATATAACCTAGCTATGATCTCGACTTAGCTGCAGGCGCAAGCCGAAGACGACCGGGGTTAACGAGGAATGTCGGGCAGACTCAGTATCTTAGCCCGAGAGCGAGGGGTCGGCATCGAGGAAAAAGCGTAGAAGATCCCGACCTCAGTATCTCCAGTAACATCCTCATCGTTAGATTATGGGCCTGTCCTAGGTCGATAGAACTGAATGTAATAACTCTGGTCTGACGCAGCGTCGACGCGCGTACTACGTAGCGTGTTCTTCCTATGGTGCATGCGGCTACTGATGCCGGATAGATGAGACGCACCGGGAATATTCAGCTCGATTTGCACGCGAAAACGACTGGCTCCCGGGGCGTGTGCGATCATGTTCGCCTATAATATCATAAACACACAATCATCCAATACCACTCTCCGGCTGAGCGCTGCGCAAAATTACACATCCAATTCTCGTAAAATACCCGCTGTTTCCAATTTACCGGCCCCGTCTCCCAGGAAAGACGTAAAAAAGGCCGCGCTCTCTCCCGGCCCAGACACATGAACTGAACATCCCACGACACACAGAGCACGCGAGAAAAGGCCCCAAGTCGCCCCTCGAGAGAAAGAGTTATTGCCTCTTCTTGGCCGACGGGCTCCCTGTACCCTTCTCCTTCTCGCTGCGCTCGAGCTTCTCGGCCTCCTCCTTGTCCTTGCGCTCGGCGTACCACTGGCCGGACTGGAGGACGAGGACGCCGACGAGGACGAGGGCGAGGATGGTGTTGCTTGCGGCCAGGACCTTGAGGCTGTCCTCGCGGCCGAGGACCATCTCTCTGCCACCATCACCAGCCCCGCCTGCTTGGGAAGAGGCACCCTCGACCTCGCGCGCGAGGAGGTTCCGGAACTCCTCCGAGTCCCAGTAGCCGGCGCTGACCAGGCGCAGGCCCTTGACGATGTTAGCGATGTAGATGCCGACGCCGATGAGGTACATGAGCAGCGAGGCGCCGTCGAAGAGCATGTTGGCCTCGGAGGCGCGGAACAGCTTGATGAAGAACCCCGTGAACCCCATGGCGATCATGATGTTGAGCACGCGCCCGATGAGCGGCGGCGACCGGTGCAGGAACTTGAGGTGCGCCTCAAGCTGGTCGAGGTACGCCGGCTCCACGGCGTCGCTCGTCCACAGCAGCGGGTAGTCGTACGGAAACATGGCGAACAGGATCCCAAGGAAGAAGAAGGTCGCTGTTTGTTCGCGCGCCGGGGAACCCCGCGGGGTCCCCCGATGTATTGTCAGCTCAGCGCGCACATGGCAAATGATATGATAAGGTTTTCTCCCCCTAGGGACGCGACTGCGGGGAACCGGGAAGCCGGACGGGGATGGTAAGTTACTCACGCCCTATGATCATGAAGGTCGCGAAAGAACTGGAGCCGCGATAGTCCTTCGACCTCGTGGTCTTCGACCAATCTACCCACTTGTCTGGCATTGTTGCAGACTGATCAGTGAGGACAGTTCCGTTGCTCAGCCCGGCCTGGTCGCAGGGGTGGAGATTAAGAAGAAACCGTGCACGTAGACGAAGTAGTTGAGCAACCGATGGCTTTCGATCTCAATTGGCTTTGAGTCCCGTAAAGCTACTTGTTCATTCGTCCGTGCTTTATTTTTCTTCGCAAAGGAGGTCGTCTACCTCACAGAGAGTTCGCGATTGAGGAGGTGGAGAAATTCGCTCTCTGAGAAGTTTGTGGGTAAAGTAAACATTTGCTTCCTAGAAGTCCCGGTTCGTCGTATGTCGAAATGCTTGAAAAGTTGGAGATGCCCCCTCCCCCACTGGCTACTTACTTTTCGCTAACGTTAGGGGCTTGGTAGACAAAGTTGGAGCTGGGGCTATATGCGTACATGAGGCAATGCCAAGTCAAAGAAAACGCCGGTAAGAGACACAATCGTCGGGCCCCGAACGAGCACTTACTCAACATGGAAGCATCGAAATACCGTGGAGAAGGAGCAGTTGATGTCCCTGAGGTATAAAGAAATGCCTGAATACGGGAAAGTATATCCTCCCGTAATTAAAAATTCGTTGTTTGCAGGCAGTAAACTCTAAATGTCCCCAGTAGCAAGTCCATAGTCTAATCCTTATTGGAAAAGAGAAAGTGCAAAACCCTGCCGCTAACGAAGGTGTTCCCATTCCTTGAGTTGAGAAGCTGTAGGAGTGTAGGAGGCCCCTTAGATGAATTGCAAATGACATAGTGTATATCCCTTGGAAGAAACACCGTTTGCCAGGCTTATAGTCCACACACTCAACCCAACATAGAAGATGTTAGACCGAAAAGCCCCCCTCCTGTCACTGTCTGAACGACTCTTGCCCGTACAGATCACCGTGTATCGTCAAGTAGTACCTCATCAATGTGTTTGTAGGGACTTCCCTACTAACGAAGTATGTATTAATTCCTCGGTTGTATATTTGCAGGCATATTGTATCCTCCTATATGTCCATCCAAAGCGATGATGATTCTGCCTGCTAACGACACTGCCAACCACTAATTAGGACGACGTAGAGATTGGCAAGTGCATGTTCCAGCACTGCAACCCTTCGGTGCCATAAACAGTTTCCGTCCCCACCCAACACGCTCCCCTTATCCAGATGCGCAGGTGCTTATCTGCCCAGCCGCTTCATCCCGGGTCCAGATAGCCGCTGCAGAACAGGTATGCCACTCCGGTATTCTCAATGTGCCGATTTCCTCCTTAGTGGGTGATGGTAATGCGAGGAGCAAAGAATAGAAAGCTCCATCCAACTCCGACCAGACAGCCATTGAAAAGCCGCTGTCTGATCTGTTTTCTCCGTGAAAAGGAAAACAGTATTGGTCCGTATTTCTCCATTGGAGCCTGAGCGATCGTCTTCAGAAAGGAGGAATAAAAGAAAAAGTACCATTTTTGAGGGGCCTGAGCGTCGAATCTGCCACCACATCCAAAGCCCCAGACACGCTGTATGCTAACTCCGTCGCGATGCTTTTGCATGCAAAATGTAATCATGACCAAGTGGGGTAGTATGCGTAAAAAAAGTGCAAAATCAGGTTTTCAGTATCTCTCGTCTGCATTTCGCATGTGCGGGGAGTTCACATCGAATCATAGTCTCTGTTCGGCATCGTCTTCGTCGTCTACGCGGCAGGAAACCGCTAACTCATCAGCCTTGATGTCTTAAAAGCGGGTTGGATGTCATCCACGTCCTGGACACCTTCGTCGTCGATCTCCAGAAGGCCCGTATTGGTGGGAGGGAGTTTTGTGGTGGGAGTGAACGCACCGGTATCCCTACGCATGCTGGTCGGCCGATAGCTCCTGGACCTTGTTGGCTCGGGTTCCTCTAAGGCTCCCGGGTTCTCCTTACGTATGCGGTCCATCTCCTTTTCTGCCAAGTCCTTCGTCCTTGACAGATGGTCCTTGATCTTCTCGACCTCCTCCGAGCAGTCACCATCTCTGAGGAACTGATGTGCCGCGCGTTCACACATGCTCTGAACACTGTCGAGACCTCTATCCAGATCGTCGTATACGTCTCCCTTCTCGTTAAACTTGCCCAGACCTCCGCTCAACGACGATGCGCCAGCCATGCCAGGCCTCAGCCCTCGCCTCTGCATCATATTCATTGGCATATTGCGAGGCACAAGACCCATCTGCCGCGTAGTCGGGAAGCGTGGCCGGAGCTCGTCCGCCCCGCCATCTAGCGGCCTCGGTCTCGAGAATCTTGGATCCGCAGCGATCATCCCATCTCCCGGTTTAAAACCGTCACTATTGTCATCCTCATCATCGTCGGGCATCTCAAGCTCGGCTAGCCGCTTGATCTCGGCAACTTTCGCGGCCATCTTGGCCTTGCGCATGAGGTTCCGCGACGCCGATACGAACTTGACGAGCTCCTCAAAGAAAGACTGCACGTAGCTGTCATAGTAGACAATAATCATAGCTCGCGATCGGTATTTGATGGCTCCGTCCTCCATGCTGACCACGGAGTCGGTCTTCTGGCGCTTGCGAACTACTGCGCGTGCACGTTTCTGCGCTGCCGTCCTCACTTCCCTAGTCTGGCGTTGAATCGTCGACGAGGTCGACTTGGGACTTTCAGGCTTAGGGGCGCTATTTTGTTGTCGATGATCTCCCTGCTGCTGCGAAACCTCCTCGGTCTCTGGAGGGGGTGTCACATCCCGAGGTGGGTTCGCGGATGGGAAAGCTACGCCTTCGTCTTTTGGTTTTAAAGATTCCATCGAGCCGGTTCTTCTAAGAGACCTCGTTGAAGTCGTGTGTTTCTGGCCCTCTTCAAGCTTGGCCAGATCCAGCTGGCGCTGCTCAATCTGCCCATTAAGGTCGTCGAGACGCCTGAGCCAGTCAGGAACGTTGGTAATCAGGGTCTTCAACGGTAACGTGTCCGTGCACATTGTGGAGCAGGCGTTGTTAAAGTTAAGCTATGCTGCTGGCTGTATTGGCGGAGAGTCCCCTACGGGCTTTGTTTCGACATTGGCTATCAGGGGAAGCGGTTGTCTCGACTCTTAAGCAGGTATTGAACCAAGAGTCAATGGATAGCTCGGCTTCCTAGCGCTACAGGGTCAATTGCAGCAGGCGTAACCGTCCCCGAGTGGAATGCCACAATGCGTGTAACTATTCAACAGCCAACCAATTGGGACTAAATGATATAGTTCCGGAGAATCGCTTATCTCGCCGTGATATGCAAAATAGAATCGCCGATGGGTGGAAGGCAACGCGATTCAAACAAGTCAAATCAAGGGAGGTGGGTGTCCCATGGGGATGGGATAGGACGGGACGAGATGAAATGGGATAGGATGGGACGAGAATCAAAGAATGGAATTGAATCGAGAAGTCTCGTGGTGTTCCGCTTGTAAGTAGGTACGGGTGAACAGCCGGGCACAGTTGTCTCAGGGGACATGGGGGCCCCTGACACTTTTGGTTTGTGGAGTCTAGTGCGAAGGAGTACCGGAGCTTACTATCATAGGTACCTATAAAAGCGTTAGTAGGTAGTTTGATCTGCAGCTAAACATTACCACTACCCGTTATATGTCCTAGTCTGATTAGATGATCCTTGCGGGATGGGTGGGGGATATGAAAACCGTTTCCGTCAAATGTCGATAGTCGATTTTGCAGGTACACTTATTAGACCGACTTGACGGGCGTCGCACTGAATTGGAGTAGACGCCTAGGGAATGACGAAGAACAGAACGGCCTAACCTACACCGGCTTACGTACCTTGATACATAGTTAAACGGCGAAAGGTAGTAATCCTCAAGTGAGCAGAAGAGGGAAATGCGGATTCGGCACCGAAAACAAGACGGGAAAGGAAATTGAAGTGGGCAAAAGACGCTCCTGGCAGTTGCCTAGTACCCAGGTAGGAAATCTAACTAGTACTGCGGGTCATGTTAGGGACGATCGCTGTTCGGCCATATGTGCCAAATGACCCCCTTGCGCCCGCAAAACGGTCCTCGACTGCATTTTGCAGCGGTAGCCGTATGTAGATAGGTCCAATTTTGGTTCCAGTTGGTGAGAATTGGACTCTACTAGGTACAGTACCCACCTAACTAGTAGATATGTATCTGCGGTTGATCCTGTCAAGATCCATAGCAACAATACCACGTATGCAACTCTACCAGAAGTCACGAGGACGTAATATTATCAGTTAGTTGGTGCCTTTGTTTTCGCAGTAACCCATTCGCATAAGTGAGGGGTTGACGATGTGCCTTTCTCTTGCTCCAGATAGATAGAATCAAAGCAGGCTGTCGAGAGGTTGGCACAGGAGGGGCAGGCAAGTCTGCTTTCCTGAGCAACAGGAAGAAGGCTAGGGCCGTAGCAAATTGGCATGTTAGAGGTCTGCTGCAAGAGGTACGTTGCCGTCTTTGGAGATCACGGAGATGCAGATACAGTAGCGCAGGAAAGCGGAGTCTCATCGACTGTCCCTTGCTCTCCCACCGCCCTACCCTACAGTACCCCCAATCCATTAGTGCCAGCCTAGCCCCCGATATTCTTTTTCTGTGCTCCGGTCGGGCCGTCCCCTGTTACGTTCATTTGGAAACTTGATAATTTTCATACGGTAACTGCATCGGATCTCTTAAGGTGTTGGTGATAGAGAGGGAAGAACTTGCATTCGGTGGACACCACATACCTACTGCATGAAATCGTGTTCATTGAAGAAAGACCGGGGTTTAATGGCTTGATGTCGTAAACTTGGGTCACACAGACTAGCCAGACCGCTCCTGTATGCAGATGCGGATTGACGGTTGCGGCAGCTGCGGAATTTGGTTGAGGTTATCCATGCGCCATCTTGTACGCTTGCGGTATATGTAGGACAGTTAAGGTTTAATTGATTAGCTCTGTCCCCCAACGGCATTGTAATCACTTCATATGTGCTGTCGAAATAAGGTAGGCGTCACGAAATAATTCCCAAATAGCTCGGCCATGATACGACTTCTCCGAATACGTTAGACTATGTAAACTAAAGACTGTTTATGATGGGTCTTTTTGCTCACCTCTTGATGCTTCACCCAGCCAGCTACGAAGATGACGATACTGTCTACTTATCCGAACACTTCTAGATACTCATAAGCGCTAACCAGTGCGCTATTATAGCACAGCTCTCAATCTAGCGATACTATATGTGATGATTATTACATTTAGGAATTGTAGATCATGAGCCGAAAAAGGGTCTGTGTGCATTCCAGACTTGATTGCTTTCTGAGCTAGAGCTTAAGAAAAGCTGCTATAACAAGTACATACCTCGCGTCACCTTCTTTCGCAGCTCACGTTCTACTATATGTGTAGTTTGGCTTACGAGACACGCAGAGAGCCACGTGCGTCCGGAGATTTGTTCATCGATAGGAGTCCTTAGAACTGCTTGGGGTCCGAGGCAGGAAACAGGAGATGGGTTCAAATTTCTATGAAGGCTACCTCCTGTGGCTGGATATTCAAAAGACACTCACTGCTGGCACCCGGAACTGCAAGTGACGTGGAATTGCTTAGCTACCTACCCGGCCAGGCTTGGTCCGATCTCACGTACAGAGATCATCCCAGTCTTTCTAGAAGCCTTCGGTGGAGCGGTCACATACGCGACACAGAGACAAAATTAAGGGGATATGACCTATTAAGGCAGTGCCGTTCGTATAACTGTCAACAAATACTACATGACCCCCATGCTCTGCGCCTCCGCGATCGGGCGAACGTGGTGGACAGATGGTCTGTCGAGTGTATCTTTCGGCCGAGACGCACCAGCCTAAAATATTTGCTCCGGGGCTAGGAAGCCGTGGGCTCAAGCTTGAGTGGGAACCCCCTCGCGATGGCCTCTTTCTGGTCGTCTTGGCTAGTACCTTGAGTCCCTAGGCATCTGTAGCCCTAAACAGTGGGAGCGTACAATTGTCCGGGGCTATCGAGGAATGGCCGTCGGTGGTGGAAATCAGTAGCATATTTCTTCTATTAATGTGCACTGCGTCAACTAGACTCCAAGGTTGCTGTACCCGAACCGTGAGCTGGATCGCGTATCTACATTGGTCCCTTATTAATACACACATGTATATCAGAGAGAACTTGGATGGTTCCGCAACAGGATGCGGGCCGCCTGTGGCATGCTGCCGTCAAACGGCATCATGTACGTATAGATCTGTACATACTTGCTTACGGTCGTACAAGAAACAAAGGGCAAGTTTCAATTTTCGAAGCGAAGAATAACACTTACATAGTACACAGAAAGGCTCGTTACAGCATAGTGATTAATTAGCCGGTGGCCGTGTTTGGCAGGTGGGCCGAGGGGGTTCGGGAGTCAGGTCCCGACAAGAAGTCCCTCGCATCCGGCTACCTTTATTTTTATGTGGGAGTACAACCCGATGAAGACGCGTATTACAGTAGGGCAACGGCCAGTTTTCCTCTCTGTGGGAAAATTAGACGAGCGCGGAGCGGGGATTCGAGCGAAAATGCGCTTGCGTACCCACGTATAACGGTCGTCGCATAATGGACGCCGAAAGTAACGTCGGGGACCTTCTTGAACCTTTGTCGCTTGCCGTCGATGTCACCACATGAGTCGCTCCCTTGCCAACACATGGCCGACATGGACCAATTGTCGCCGGTTGCTTGTTCTTGGCAACGAAATAGGTCGAATTCATGCACCTCATCGCTACCTACATTGTATATCCGTCCTGTCTACCTCTCCGCCAGTCCTCAACTACATGTACGGAATCGTTCGTTTCGGATGCTGTGCCGAGCCAAGTCGAGTACCCGTCACTTATACTACTATAAGCAGTAATCCTTCCATTCCGAGAGCTAATAGGCTGAGGGACGAAGCTTTTCCCCGGTTTCCTCTCGGCGCGTTTGGATGCTGTGCAGGCTTCCAACCTTGAAGCATAAACGGACACCATTTTATTTTTAGCCGCCCAACCAAAAAGCCCACAGCCCAGAGCAATTGATGTCTCTAATAACAAGAAGGTGTGAGTGTGGCAGGCTGGCACGACATTCCATCCCATACCTACATACATATTGCATTTCGACAGCCTTCTTTTATGCGACAAGATGCAGGTAAGCAAGCCGTGGCACTAACTAGCTGCGGATCATCCCACGAGGAACCGCCCTCTCCCCCATTCCCCAACGGCACACCACCTGCGACGGCAACGGCGACTTGCCAGGGCCCAAGATCACACGGATGTCGGCGGGAGATCCGTTTTGTGCATGAGAAGGCTCCGAGCCTGCTCGGAGAGTCACTGGGACCGCGACGGTGAAGCACTGTAGTCAATTAATTTATTATTGCCTGCTAGCTGCCCTCGTATCAACAAGGAGGACGCTTCAAACCACATAATATGCAGTCGAAACATGGGGACAGTGTGCACGATAAAGCATGTTGAGCAGTCCTCAGTGGAAGGTAGTGAAGCACGATCGTGCTCAGCGCATGTTGCCAAGGCCTCAAACCGCCAGGGGCTTAGTAGAGTTCGTCGCGCCCGTTACAAATAACTGGTTCAGTCAATATCAGAATTCATCCAAGAACCTCGATTGAACGTCTGTGAGCATGTTAACGTTAGTTGCTGGGCCATGAAGGTATTGTATTTCGCTATGAGTCCAAAAAAAAAAAAAAAAAAAAAAAAAATATGCCTACACATTTCGCTAAGAATGGTCGTAGACTTTCATAGGACTCCTATAATGAATCTCAACTATCCTGACGGTCACCATCATATGCTAATCAGCTATACCATATATATGTTGAGTATCATCCCCAACCGTACCTAGGAGGGGAAACATGACATTTCATAAGCCTGCGTCTTTACTATATAGCATACTACTCGGCGCAACTACCCCGCTACGTATTAGGCTTGGCAAATCTCAGTTGAATTCAAGAGTCAGGGGGGTAAGACATTAGAGCATCGGGCTTTTGATCACCCCTAGATGACTGTCTGTGCTCAAACCAACATCAGTCAACGAAGAGGTCCAAACATTACCAAGAGATGCTCAACACTAGAGCAATCACCAAACGATTGAAACCATATGCGGATAGACAGTACCGCGTATTTCCTTTAATTTGCTCAATCAGGCTTTGCTTCACAGTCCTTCATAAAGAGCGCTCAGTGGAGGGTGACGCCTTACGGTTGAGCCGCGAGCAATACACCACTCTTCGACAAGCAATGCCGCCTGCTAACCAGTGCCACGATATTTGGCGTTACCATCAAGAATGTAGACTTTAAAAAATGGCGCTGTAGCTCTATGTTGGGCCTCTAGTAAGTATGTTCATAGTAGACCCTATTTACCCCCGCAGGTACCTAGTTTATTACAATCCACCCTGGGGGGAGACATTTTAAAGACTAGGTTTAAACCGCTCCAGATCTATTTCACAAGAGGCGACTGTGGAAGACAAAAGTGGAAAAAAGATGTAGGCTTGATCTGTTTCGATATCCGACCGACCAAGAAATATGGATGTTGTCTATGAAAACCTGTCAATTCAAGTCGCCCCTGAGCAGTCCTACGCATGCAGCTATACGCAGACGAATAAGCGGAATCAACAACTAGATAACCCACCATCGATGATATAGCTACATGCTTGAACACCTGTGACTTAGCTTTTAAACACCCCTTTTGAGTTACACAAACTAGTTAGGTCAAAGCGAATTATGGTAATCGTAGGCTAGCTCAAACGGAGCTCGTGCTACGGTGTCATAGGAATAGGAATGCAGAGTTCAATATATTTGGGGGACAGGGTAGATAGAATTCCTGATAGCATAGTGGGTGTCATTATATGCGCTTGGACAGAATCGTAAAAAATAGGCATATGAGCTTCCCTAAGGGCTCTGCTCCTAATGCTCCCCATAAATGCGTCTGGGTCTTGGAGTTCCCCTGATAACAGTCTTCGGAATCTCTCCTGTAGTCTATAAGTCCACCAACTGTATATGTAGTCGTGCTTTAATATTTATCTTCCAGATCTTTCCTTTCAAATCTTCTACCTGCTTCAAAAAGTCCTACAACCCCCTCTGAGCTCCGTAAGGCACAGATCAACCTCTCTCGTCCCTATAGGGCTCCCTCTGCACCAGCGGTTTTAGTCTACAAGGGCATACCATCCGAAACAGGGCCATGATCCAGGAAAGACGGGAAGCAGGAGACCGCGGCAGGCCGAGAACATTTCGTCACTTTAGGTTGACAGCAACGAAGCAGTCGGGTTTTAGACACCGTCGTTTAAGACGCCGGATCGATCAGCATCTATACATATATAATGGACAGAAAATTGGAGGATCACAGCAGTACCCAAAGGCCGGTAAGGAAGACCCACCTTTGGGTCTACATAACGACACGGAGACAGCCACCAAGGAAAGATGAAGCATCTGGAAACGCTATATGCCTGCCCCGGAATCAGCCACTGACACTTTGCCGCGACGCGACTATTTGGCCAAGCGGCATGTTGGAGGTGCGACAGGATAGGAGGCAGGGCTCAGGGCAAGCACGTGGAAAGCCGCGGAAGAACCGGGAGTGAGCCGAAAGACTCTTGTCTGGGAAGGACAAGTCACATCCCCGTGCATTAGAAGATTCACCCCTCGAGAGCCCCTGCTTGTTCATTCATAGACTCAATGATACATACTGCTCAGTATTCTTCGTGATATGCGAGAGTCCTGTACTCCAACCACGTAACGACCAAAAATATACACATGTTGGCTTTGGCCCATGGCAGGATCAACGGCCCGGTTGAGCCGCGTAGTCAACAAGGCAAATGGCATTGCCATTAGATCACAGTTCCCACAATATTTGCCAATGAGGAACCCCCAGTCCGGACCCAGATGCTACTGTTGGCGGAAGAGGAAAAAAAAAAGAAGACCAATAGCACGTTATTAGCAGCAGCCCACTCCCGATGAGACGTCGGCAACACGAAAAGGGCGACGTATATCGGACCGAGGAAACGCGAGCCAATCCCGGGCTGCCGGGGTTAATAATACTTCACCTCAGTTAAGCAGTTGGCGTGAGTTGGCCGTGACCTCACCACCTCCCCTGTGCGCGCAAACAATCGCATGTTGTCGGCGCTCGCCGTCACGACGCCACCTTGTGCGATAGTTGGTTACTCTTGTAGTCACGCGACCTATTTATTATCGGGCGTTCGTGGCGTGCGTCTAAGTTATGCGGATTATGGCATACGTATGGCGTATGGCGGCTCTGCTTCACATGGTTGATGCAGCTTTGTTCCTGCACGAAAGTAACGGCCGCATAGGGCGACTCCGCAGTTCCGAGCCGACCCTCCATCTTGGCCGGTTTGTGTGCATGTTCGCAGCATAACGCGTGTTCGTGTAGCGATACTCCCCGAGCCTATGAGAAGCCGGAGCGATGCATAACCAAGCGTGTGCCATCCCGCCCAGACCGCCGCGTCACACCCGTAACTTGCAGCCAACAGCAGAAACTTGATACGAGCAATCACGTCGTATGGGGTTTTTTGGCCTATCTGTCTACACGGCACCGTCGTATCGACGATAGGTCGAACCAACACAGATAGGTACGTAAGTTGCCATCGCAGTATTCAGGGCCAGACCTCGACCCTCTCCCACCCCCCGTCGACTACCCCACCAAGACGCCTCGGCTCCCGCCGCCCGGCCCCGACGAAAGTGTATAGCCAGCGCCGGCCCCTCTTGGGATCGCTCAGGTCCGCGCGGTCGACCTGTTCGGGCACGATGACGACGACGCGGAAGTTCCTCCTGGCGACCTCGTCGTGGAGGTCATCGAGCTCCTCTCCGAGCCGCAGCCCGTCGTCGCCATCATCCACCGGCCTGCCGGGCGGCGGGCCCCGGAACGAACCCCGCATCAGCGGCGAGAGGTTGCCGAAGTGAGCCGTGATCTCGCGCGCGAAGCTCCACTCCCCTTCTCCGATCCGCCGCATCCGCGCCTTCAACGCCTCGACGGCCTTCCGCGCGCCTTCGGAACCCTGGTGGACATCCTTGACGTCCGGCGCCAGCACCCACGTGCGCCCGCGCAGGCGCCACTGCGTGGCCGCCTGCCTGGCCCAGAAGGTGGCCTCGACCAGGGCGCCGCCGCCGGAGCCCGTAATAACGGCCTCCTCCTCCTCCTCTCCTTCCCCTTCCCCTCCCCCCTGCCTTCCGGACCCCTCGCCATCGTCATCACCAACGACGAGGCCGAACAGCTCGCGCATCTTGTCGCTGCGCACGTCCGTGGTGAATGTAATGAGGTCGGAGGCGGCGTAGACGCCGGCGGGGTTGCGGGGGGCGGGGATCCGCGGGTCGGCCGGCAGGTCGGCGAGCATGCCGCGGAAGATGCAGGTGCGGGCGCGGGGGACCGCCGCCGTGTCTGTGCTCCCGCCCGACGACGACCGCACCCGGCGCACCGTGCCGAGCGTGAATTCCGGCGACGCCATGCCCCGTACGTGCTCGAGAAAGAGGCTTCGCCAGGGGGCCTCTCCCTCGGCTGATGATGACGAAGATGTTGACATTGCGTGGTCTCGGGCTGGCGGGTGAGTAGTAGTAGCAGTAGCAGTAGTAATGTGCTGGTGAGTCAGGTGCTTTGCGAGTTGAGCCAAGCGCGATGAGTTGGTGGTGCCGGTTGTGCTCCGAGATTGAAGTGCGGGGATGAGGCGCCGCATGAGCTTGCTGCTGAATCGCCTGTTGTGATGTTGTGATAAGTTGACGATAGCCGGTGCTAAGTAAAAAAAAAAAAAAAAAAAAAAAAAAGAGCCCCAAGCCTCCTTTTTCCCTAGGTCTCGACTGATCAGCGGGCCTGGCTTTACTTGTAGAATGATTCCTGTGCTTCTGAGTGATGTTCTGGATAAACAGTTCTATTGCACAAATATTTTGATGATGACGTCATAACTCCATATAAGCCCCGATGTCTCGTTGCAGGCCGTCTTCGAGATGCTGTTGCTGTTCAGGATGTCGTTGAAGTCCACCTGAATTCTCCATGGGCGCGCAAATACGTATGCAAGAATAAGGACTTCTGTCATTCTGATACTCAGATATCCTCATTGCCGCCGCCATTGTCCAACTTGTGGCCAATACCTCAATAACCAGCGAAATACGGTTTACACGGAATCACCACATCGGACAGAAAGCAACGGATGGGACACACACGCACGCACACACATAATATATACCATATACATATATATGTACACACAAGGGTACAAATAACTCTATATACATACATAACACATACATATATATACAAACATGTAAAACTCCAAATGGACGTACGTATACGTCCACCCAACATATATAATGCCGTACCCCTTCTATATGCTTAGATCATTTCACTCGTGAGCGGCGTGAGCCATTGCGTGGTCTAACTAATGCGGTTTTCCTAATCTCTACCTCAAACTGTCTTACGGAGCCCCTTTTTTGCCGAAAAAAGAAAACTATCAGACTTTTCTGTTTGGAACCATGTATATAGACGCCAAGAAGGAAACGAAATCTAAATCGGTTTAACTCATCTTCGAGGGTACTGTGAAACCCCGAAACGAAACATGACGCGCCGTGGCGTCTGGAAATCAACCAGACATGACCAGAGCCAGCAGCGCCATGCGGCAATAGAGACCATATCTCATCTGTGAAAAGTAGTTAGCAAGATTCGAGTTTCGTAGTTAGAAAACGACGCACCTGTCTGAAATATGCCGCCCGCTGGTCGAAGTCGACCTCCTCCGCCACCTCCTCGTTCCTTGGCAGGGGGTGCAGGACGCACATCGACTGCTTCGCGTTCTTCAGCGTAGCGTTGTCGATGCGATACGCGCTCTTCACCTTCTCGTACTCCGCCACGCTCGGGAACCGCTCCTTTTGTACCCTCGTGCAGTACAGGACATCGCTCCTCGCCACGATCTCGGAGGTGAGCTCCTCGGACTCGCAGAGGAACTGACCAGACGAGAGGAGCAGGTCGCGCACCTCCGCCGGCAAAGCAAGCGACTTGGGGGAGACGAGCTGGACCTTGACGTCGTAGTGCCGCATCAGGTACACTAAGGAGTGAACAGTGCGACCATAGAGAAGATCACCAACGAAGGTAACGGTTAGTCCCTTAACAGTACCGAGTTCTTCGCGGATTGTGAAGAGATCAAGGAATGCTTGGGTTGGGTGTTCTTTGCTCCCGTTACCTCCGTTAATCACGGGAACCGAACTGTACTTCCTCGCGATGTCGACCGACTTCTCTTCGGGGTGACGTAGTACGATTGCATCGCCATAGCATCCAAGCGTCCTCAGGCTGTCTTGCAAGGTCTCGCCCTTCTGTACTGAAGAATGGGATGTAGTAATGGCAATTGTCCTGCCACCCAGGCGTTGCATTGCCGCGTCGAAGGATGCAGAAGTGCGAGTGGACGGTTCGTAGAACATGGTGCATAGTACACGACCCTTAAGCGTGCTAAGCACTCCGTCCCGGTCAACCCCTAGGCGCATTTCTTGAGCCACGGTGAACAGAAGATGCAGGTCGTTTCGGGTGTAGTGTTTGACCGACAGAACATGAGAGTGCCTAAACGCAGAAGGCTGGGCCAAAAGGTCATTCAACCTGTCGGTCGCGAGGCCGTGCATGGGCGCTGGAAGACCAAAGTCGTCGCCGAATTGTGCGCCCTTCGATACTGGACGCGGGCTCTCCAATGCACCGTCCAGCGCTTTCAGTTTGTTCGAGGATCGCAAAAAGCTCGGCGCCGCACCAAGAACGGATGGACGCCTGTGAGGGCTGTCGGGGGTGAAACCTATGGGCGGGTGAATAGCCTTCACGTTTGGCGACATAGGTGCGGCGGACATGCTGCTGTGAGTCGACATATCCATGCCAAGAGATGGAATCGGCAGGAGGGCGCCATCCAAGCACACTGTCTTGTTACCAAAAGTAACCCTCTGCACCGCGCCGCGCATGACTCTGCCGGCAAACGGAGACGAGGAAGTCCTTGGCACGACATATGAACGATCAACCTCGACTTCAACAGAAGTACCGATCTGATCGTGCAGTTCAAAGATCTGCTTCGGGTTATCGTAGAGACGGGTCTTAACATCGTCAATGGTCAATTTACCTTCGGTGACGGAAGTCAAGAGGAGGGGCAAGGCATCGGCGATCCCCGCTGCAAGATCGATGCGCGAAGCCGTGCCGGGTTTAGACTGTATTGCGTGTGCAAGCTGATACGGAAGACTGCCAACCGAGAAGACATCGATTGAAGGGAGATGCTCCCAGAGGGCATTTTGATCTTGCAACTTCGGCAGAGCCTTGCAGTCTGGATAATCCTCCTGAGATAGGTAGAGCGAGTATATCGACACGTCACAGGTAACGTTGAGACCTTTCTCTTTGCTGAGGGCGATAAGTCTGATGTCGTCCTTGGTGGTGACACTAGTGACGTGAATAGGTCTATTGTGTAGGCTGGCAAGGAGCAAGATGGATGCAAGATCGGTCGTCTTCGCATCTGTGACGATGGGCTTATGAGCCGGCCAAGAGTCGAAGTGAGAAGTGACAGCCGCAACCTTGCTGATGTTGTCGGATAAGTGGTTGAAGGGGATAAAGAGGGAACCCACTTCGGACGTGACTTGGCTGATTTGGTCTGCATTCTCGGATGTCGCCGAGACAGAGAAGTTATAGTCACAATAAGCGCCACGCTTGCTGTGCTGCCGGGCGACCTTTAGTGTCCTTGCATCAGTGATAGAGCCTTCTACGCCCATGGGTATAACACGGATCATGCTGAAACCCGAAGCGATAGATGCCTTCGTAACGGCCTGAAGATCCTCGCTGGTCTGGGAAACAATACCGGGCACGAATGCAGCAACGTTGATCAGACCCGGGAGGATTACCGTGCGATGGCTCGTCTGATAGTCGCGGTTGCTAACGTCGAGGTCGAAGTGCCGGGCAATGGCTTCGACCAGGATCTTCGCATTCTTGACATTAGTGACCAGAGGAATCTGATAGTCTACAGCCATTCGTCGGGTTCGGTAACCTTTGCTCATGTAATTGGCAGGCCGTCGGTACTTGTTGTTGGAAGGAAGGTTGATGTAGAGGTCAATCGTGTTCTTGGCGAGATGCTGAGTCAAAGAGAACTCCGACCTCTGATCGTCCTCCTCGTTTCCAAGGACTTCCAGGAACTGGACTGGAATGTTGTGCTCTTGGAGGAAATCAGCAGTACCGGCAGTGGCGAACAGTTTGTAGCCCATTCTCTGAAGCTTCTCAACAGACGGTAGCATTTCCTTCTTATCTTTGTAAGAACCAATCGACAGAAGAATGTTGCTCTTGGGAATCTTGAACCCGGTTGATATCAGTGCTTTCAGGTACGCCTCATACTTATCAACGCCGAAGCAAGCAACTTCTCCTGTCGAGGCCATTTCCACGCCCAAGACGGGGTCTGCCCCAGAGAGTCGAGAGAAACTGAACTGCGGAACTTTGACGCCAACACAGTCCTGTGGTATATTGGTCGGGGGATATTCCACGAAAGGTACCCCCATAATTGCCTTGGTTGCCATCTCGATGAGATCGACACCCATGGTCTTGGACACGAATGGGAAAGACCGCGACGCTCGAACATTGCATTCAATGACTTTGATGTCGTTATCCTTTGCAATGAACTGGATGTTGAATGGGCCGGTCACGTTGAGCTTGTCACCAATCTTCCGTGTGGCCTCCTCGATTCGTTGAATCGTAGTCGGCTCAAGGTCCTGGGGCGGCAGGATAAGGGTTGCATCACCCGAGTGGACGCCAGCATTCTCAACATGCTCAGAAATGAAGTGACCGACAACGGTACCGTCCTTGGCGACAGCGTCCATCTCGATCTCCTTGGCGTTCTCGATGTATTTCGTAATGACAACGGGATGCTCGCGCGACACTTCAGCTGCTTGCTCGAGGTACAACTCGAGGTCAGCCTCGGAATAGACCGTGTTCATGGCGGCGCCGGAAAGAACATATGATGGTCGAACCAGCACCGGATACGAAACTTTTTGGCAGAAGGCCTTCGCCTCTTCGAAACTGGTCAATTCCTTCCACGTCGGCTGATCAACACCGATCTCGTCGAGCATTCGAGAGAACTTGTAGCGATTCTCAGCCCGGTCAATCATTTCCGGTGACGTTCCGAGAACCCTAACACCGGATCGCAGCAGAGGTAGTGCGATGTTGTTAGGAGTCTGGCCACCCATTGCTCCGAGGACTCCTTGAGACCCTTCCATCTGGTAGATATCAAGAACCGTCTCAAGGTTGATATTCTCGAAATACAGCCGGTCAGCCTCGTCATAATCCGTACTGACGGTCTCCGGGTTGTAGTTGACCATGATTGTCTTGTATCCAGACTCGCGAAGCGTCCGAATGGCCCTGACTGAGCACCAGTCGAACTCAACGGACGATCCGATCCGATAGACACCGCTTCCCAGAACCATGACACCATGATCGTTAAAATGGATGTCATGAGCTGACGCATTGTACGTCATGTATAAATAATTGGTGTAAGCAGGGAACTCGGCAGCGACAGTGTCAATCTGCTTAACGAATGGAGTAATACCTGCCTCCAGTCTCATCCGCCGGACGGCCAACTCGTTGGAATCCCAGAACTTGGCTAGCTGCCGATCGCTAAATCCCAGACGTTTGCCCTGCAGAATCAGGTCAGGACGCGTGGCGATGTCGCTGGTAGTATACCTGGTCATGGCCTTGCCGAAGTTGCTCAAGCCCATGAGTCTGTGCAAGAACCACTTATCGATCTTGGTCAACTCCCATATCCTGTCTACAGAATAACCAGCACGCATAGCGTTGGCAATAGCAAAGAGACGCTGGTCCGAGGGCGTCTGCAATTCATCGTCGATGGACATTAGAGCCTTAGTTTCATTGAAGCCAAGGTTGTGGAAATCAATGGCTCGGATAGCCTTTTGGATGGCTTCTTCGAAGGTTCTGCCGATACTCATCACCTCGCCGACACTCTTCATTGACGAGCCGAGCTGCGTAGAGACTCTGGTAAACTTCTTCAAGTCCCAACGAGGCATCTTCACCACGACATAATCCAGGGACGGCTCGAAACAGGCACATGTGACCTTGGTGACCGAATTCTTGATTTCTTTCAGAGGGATACCAAGCCCAAGCTTAGCAGCAATAAAGGCAAGCGGGTACCCCGTAGCTTTTGATGCCAACGCAGACGACCGGGATAATCGCGCATTAACCTCGATGATGCAATATTCCTTAGAAAACGGGTTTAAGGCATACTGAATGTTGCACTCTCCTACGACGCCCAGGTGTCGGATGACATTCACCGCCGTCGTCCTTAACATATTGTAGTCCTCATCCGAGAGTGTCTGAGACGGCGCCACAACAATTGAATCACCAGTGTGGATGCCGAGGGGATCGAAGTTCTCCATGTTACAGACCGTGATGCAGTTGTCTTGGGCATCCCGGACGACTTCATATTCTATTTCCTTCCAGCCTTTCATACTCCGCTCGATCAGAACCTGCGGACTCGCCGCTAGGGCCTTGTTGCAGAGATCCATGAGCTCGGCCTCGTTGTGGGCGAATCCACTACCAAGCCCACCGAGGGCATAGGCGGCTCTAACGATGACCGGGAAACCGATATCTTTGACGACGCACATAGCCTCGTCCACACTGCTAGCAGAAGCCGACTTGGCGCACTTTTCACCGATCGAGTCCATGCTACGAGCGAAGAGCTCTCTGTCTTCCGTCGTGATGATCGTGTCGATAGGGGTACCAAGCACTTTCACCCCAAGCGCTTCAAACTCATCCTTGAGCTGTATACCGACTTGGAGTGCCGTCTGCCCACCGAAAGTTACGTATATAGCATCAGGTCTCTCGTAGAGGATGACCTTGCGGACGAACTCAGCCGTGACAGGCAGGAAGTAGACCTTGTCTGCCAAGCCTTTGGACGTCTGAATTGTGGCGATATTCGGGTTGATCAGAACCGTGTAAATGCCCTCCTCCTTCAGTGCCTTAATGGCTTGACTACCGGAATAGTCAAACTCACCGGCTTGTCCAATGCTCAGACCACCGCTACCGAGTACGAGGATCTTTTTCACATTGACGCGGGGATGTGCCTGCTCGTTCTCTTCAGCGGTGCCACCCGGGAAATGAACCGGCACATTGAGAAGCTTCTGATCCTTAGCGCAGTTGATAATAGTGTTGATGAAAACATCAAAGAGGAACTCGGTGTCCCGCGGACCGGGTGTGCTTTCCGGGTGGAATTGCACACTGAAGTAGGGCTTATCAACATGCATGATGCCCTCGTTGCTGCCATCGTTGGCGTTGACGAATAACTCTTTCCATTCGGAAGGGAGAGTCGCCGCGTCAACAGCGAAACCGTGGTTCTGTGAGGTGATATGACATTTACCCGTTACCAAACTTGTGCAAGGAATGTTGTGACCACGGTTTCCGAACTTCATCTTCGTGGTTTTCGCACCGGCGGCTTGAGCAACGAGCTGGTGACCAAGGCAAATGCCAAAGATCGGGGTCCGGTTGGCATCCATTGCCGCAGCCAGATGCTTTATGGGCTCGCGCATGACGGCTGGATCTCCAGGTCCATTCGAGATGAACAGTCCGTCGTACTCCTCTCCGGCGTTTGTCGAGAAGTCATAATCCCAGGGGCAGACAAGTACTTCGATACCCCGTTTCAAGAAGCATCGGAGCTGGTTATTCTTCATTCCAACATCGAGGCACAGGACGCGAAGTGTGCGCCCTGAGGGATGTTTCAGGGCAGACGCGGGGTCGGGCTTGTAAAGCTGGGGTTCTCTGATGGAGACTAGAACTTCGAATAAGCTTGCTGCCTGAAAGCTCGCTTCGGGATGCACTTACCCTCTGCCACAAGATTCTTCTCGTTCGGATTGACCCAGTCAATATCCTCAAAATACGGCTTCCAGTCTCCCTCGGCAAAATGGCTAGCGGTGCCATCGGTTCCGTTGGTCAAGTCCTGTTTTTGTAGCAGCATGCGCCCTAGCATGCTACCCTCTTCACGAATCCGCTCGGTCAGAGCTCTTGTATCAACCCCATACATTGCAGGGACGCCCTGCTCTTTCAACCATGTTCCAAGGGACGAAGTTGCGAGGAAGTGGGAGTAGTCTTCACCTGCGTAGGAAGACACAACGAGCCCGGCGATGTGGATCTGCGAGGCTTCGAAATATGCTGGACGGTCGCGCAGTAACTCATCCATGGTCTCCCGAGATGGCACACCGTAGTTTCCGACCAGGGGGAAGGTGATAACGAGGATCTGGCCGCGGTAGGAAGGGTCGGTAATGGACTCGGGATAGCCGACCATACCGGTCTGAAAGACCAGCTCTCCGGCAACGCTCTTATTAGCACCGAAGCTGTAACCCTTGTAAGACGAGCCATCTTGTAGGTCAAGACAAACAAGACTGTCATTGTCAGAGTCCATGATCCGCGCAGAGGCGGGCTCGGACTGGACTGATTCCATATTGTAATTTCCTAACGGCCCGTCGAAGGGATTCAGCCCACACAGAGTATAAAAAGGAAAGAAGAGGTGCACACGACGCCAGTTGCAGCGAGAAAGCGCTCGCTCTATCGGAGCTTTCGAACGCCGCAGAGACGGTGGAGCAGTCAAGTTCTCATGCCGTCACGATCGATATTAGAGAGTTATGAAGCTCAACACCACCAACGATCGAGTTGATAAGTTTTAGCAAAGAAAAGAGGATGACGAGGGGGAAACAATTGCAAAAATTATCCAAGAGTCTTCTCCCCTACCGACACTCGAAACTTTTTTTTTTCCTTTTGGCGTCGAGCTTGCGACGTAAATCGGCCCCATTCTATGCACCAATGGTGGGGGGCTGCAGTTGATAGTCCCGATAGAAAAGCCCTATTCTTCTTCCCGCCCTGCGGGCATCCAATCAGAAGCTCCAATGCCCCGCCTCAGTCGGGGTCCGGGGCCGCCACTTGAAAATCTCGAACTTGTCGACTCGAGGGCACTGCAGACTGACGATTCGTGGAAGGACATGCCAGGTTTGAACTGTTCAATACTGGTTGTGCAACTATTCGAACTTAGGGAATGAAATCACACCGAGATCGGAAATCCGGGCAGTATAAGGTTTGCCTGAAATGCCATAGTTCACAGACATAGGCAAGGTGGGGGTCATCATTGCCGTCAAGGAGAGAAGCAGAGGCGGAATATTGCTGTCTAGTCACGTAAAACCGGTAGTCATGATCATAACCGCTGATATTAGTAGCTATGTAAGTGTCAACGCTTCAATTCAAGAAGTCAAGGGTTTAACAGCCTTGCAAGGACTTATGAAGAGTTCCCCACAGAGTAAGTGCTTGGACGTCAGAGTGGTGTTTCAATTGAGTGGTTACCCCTCCTCGCTTAATATTCCTTTCGAGGTTTCAGTCCGGGCTGGGCTACGTCGTGTGGATATTGAATCAATACTGCCGCAGTTGATAAGTGCAACCCCAACTGCTTTACCGTATTAAACCTTCGTATTGGAGAAGTTTGTTAGAATCCTCTTCAGATGCTTGACTGCACGCACGGTTGCTCGAGGTGAACGAGGGGCAATGATAAACTAACGGCATTAGTCCTAGCGTTTGTAGATATGATAACCCCTGCCCTCATTATTAGTATATCGGTAGTTCGTTCAACTTGGCTTAGGATTTTAAACCTAGGAAACGCGGGGTCATACATTGTTGGTTCAGAAAGATAGCCAAATCCGTCATGTGCCCGCGTTTCGTGATAATAGGTCCGGACATCCAAAGGAGGCGGGCCAATCAGGACTCTTAACATGTCTATTTGAGCCTCGTAAGCGCTCCGACTTATAAGATCGAAGGAGCGGTGTATCCTATGTAAGTAGGTATGTATTGTCTTGACTCCGGCGACGGAAATGGGACAAGAGATACCATCAGAGAGGGCAATATGCATATATCTTGCCACGTCCGAGTCGCCTGGTGGTACGATGCCGACAGAGATTTCTCAGAAGTGGAATTTTGCTCACTAAAACACCGCCTACCTCGAATGTTTGTGCCGTAGCTCGAATGGAGAGGCAACGCCTGGCAAGTCCATCATGATAAAAGCAAACAGGGCTGGTAGGTGAGCAGCTGAAGCTGGAGGATAGATACTGACAATTACTTAAGCCTACCAACCAGAGCACTAGTCCAATCCCTGTGTGGTGGGTGGTTTGGCCAATGATACGGGCAATCAGAAGGGGTCCACTATCTTAATTAGCGTATTGCAACACTCACCTTCAAGCATTTAGCAATACAACATGGCTGCATGAAGGGGGTGTCATGCGGAATCGGATTGACATATCGACCAAGAATTTTTAGCACAGTGGTGTGGTCGAGAATGTTACAGACAGGTCAGCGGTGAGGCATTAAATCATTCTTGAAAACAACCTCAAAGATATACCCGTAAGTTATCTCTTGATAGTTTAAGGTACCTAATCTGCTTCAACTCCGGCGCCACCGTGCGTAAGATAACCAGAGATCGGATGCATGAAACAGGCCCAGGTACTACTGGGTAGTAAAACGTCATCTTCTAAGTACCTAGGTAGCATACCCAAAAAGGAAGGAACCGAGTCGGGGTTGTTCAGCCAATCAACCACAACATCCATGGATATGGGCTTTTGATTTTTTTATTTACTATTTACTCTTCAGCCTTCCTGCGAGTCTGAGCAAATGCCTTCTCATTGCTACACACCTCCTTTGATATACGGTACGCATATATGTAGACCGACATTTAGCATACACTCGTACTTCGGACGTACATTCTCTTCCACCTGTTTTCTGTACAATTACAAACTCGTGATCTGTGATTACTTGAGAACGGCAACTACTTCCAGTTCAACAACCATCAACGGTGTCATCCGGACAACCCGTCTTACATAGTAAACGCGTACCTACATACATGTAATAAACATATGCAGGTAATTGGTCCCTACATAGCTCTATATCTCTCTTATATCGTGCTGTCATGGTGGGCTACACTTGCACATGCACCTGAGGAGTCCGTTTCCCTTGGGAGGTGGGTGTATCCCTGTTTGGCTTCATTTCGAGGCTTGCGAAGCCTTCTTCGGTGTGGATCTTCAAGACGACCTGACCAACGTTAACTCGGCGTCCTTGTCTGGGATGAAACCTTTTAACCTGATCCTTGGAACTAGTCGATTGCCGCGATAGTACATACGCTATTGTAATATCCTACTACCTAGACAGCCATCTCTTACTATTATCCACCTAGGCTTGTCCTTTCTGCCCTTCGTCGTCGCAGCCAGCCTCTCTTCTTGCCCGCACAAACCACCATAGCCCGAATTGGTCACGTCGACGACAGTAGGCCCTTTCTCCCTCTCCCTCTCCCTCTCTCTCTCGATGTCGGTACATCACTCCTCGCGACCTTGAGGGGGGTTAGGCAGGCGATTCGGAGGCCGCAATGCCCGCCAAGGAGCTGCTCTCCTCGCTCTTGCGACCTAGAAAGGGCAGAGCGAGTGAGCGCGTTGACTCCCATCTGTTCCACTTGAATCCGTCACAGTCGCCTTCTCCTGGCCCAGCTAATCACGACTATCGTGATCACCGTCATGCCATCGCCGACTTCACCGAAGCTGATGACGACGACGATCTAGATGACGATGAAGACCGAGACCATGTAGACCAGGGTCGACGCTTTTCGTTCCTGCGACCTTCACGCTTCCGCCGCGACGAGAATGGCGATGCAGGGCCCAGCGGTCTCTTGCCTCTGTTTTCT
The DNA here is from genome assembly GCA_004155055.1 of Monosporascus sp. CRB-8-3. Lineage (NCBI taxonomy): Eukaryota > Fungi > Ascomycota > Sordariomycetes > Xylariales > Monosporascus > Monosporascus sp. CRB-8-3. The sequence continues at coordinate 47,730 of QJNZ01000148.1, read as the reverse complement.
GCCAGTCACTTAGGTATGGTCTAGTACAGACCGAGGAGAAATATGCAAGTTCAAGTTGCTAATGGGTCGGCCAGATTCTCTGCCCATCTATAATATAGTTCATGCTATCCGAATTATCGTCCAAACTCGAACCGAGACGACGTTATCATGGGACCAGCTTCGATCTCCCCAGGTCTCGCAATTCCTTGTGAAACCTATGCAACAGCAGATCCGGACCCAGCACTTCAATCGGGCCACATTGTACGCGCTCATGGCGAATTGCCTCCAGTTTACCAAGGAAGGACAGTTATACCCGGGCAACGCAGGAACCTCTAGTACGAGGGCTAAAGTCTGTGAGCTCCTAGCTCTCAAACTCCTCAAAGAGTACAGCACTAGAGAGCTAATCGACGCCTTGTCGTACGATTTCTATCCACTCCAGGGTGTACCGGACACTCCCAACCCTAACTCTAGGAGTTCTGATGGCAGGGCGGGACCGAGTGCAGCGCGGTCCTCGACCCTCGAGGTGGCCATAAGGGCGTCTGCGAAGCATTTCTTGGCTCATCCCCTGGTTGTCCAGCAGCTGGAAGCCATTTGGAATGGCGCCATCAGCTTCTATTCATCCCAAGACAGTCTCCACCGCGAGCCATCAATGCTCTCGAATATTTCTAAAGCTGATCGGCGAGGCCCTCCAGATGTTCGAACACCTCTTCTCGGGCCTAAGGCACCCCAACGCAATGGGGACCAATTACCGCTTCATGCCGTTCCTGTCAGACGGACGGTAACGCTGTACAACCCGCGAAATGCCTCGCTCATGAAATTGTCTCGCCTGCGTGTCCCGCGATATAGGCAATTCCTGTCGACATGCTCGCTATTCATCTTGATCTGTTTGTTCCTATCAGTCCTTTCGGAGCGTTCTCCCCGTATAACCACACTCGAACTAGTCTTCTGGTTCTGGAGTGCTGGCTTCATGCTTGACGAGATCGTTGGATTCAACGAACAAGGGTTCTCTTTATACATCATGAGCTTCTGGAACATCTTTGATCTGGGGATATTGCTGTTGCTTATCGTGTACTATTGCATGAGAGTCTATGGTGTTTTCCTCATAGAGCCCCATCATTGGAATGACATGGCCTATGACGTGCTGGCGGCGAATGCCATTCTGCTCTTGCCGCGCATCTTCAGCGTACTAGACCATTACCAATATTTTTCACAGCTCTTGATAGCCTTTAGGCTTATGGCCATGGATCTTGTGGCTGTTTTCGTTCTTGTCCTGATCAGCTGCTCTGGATTCTTCGTCTTCTTCACGCTTTCGAAGAATCAGAACGATGCCCCGGAAGTGGCCTACAGGATATTTCAAATTCTGATGGGGTTCACACCTGCTGCGTGGGATGTGTAAGTTCAACGACCATGCCCCAGTTGAAGTGCGAAGCTGACCGGATCTGCTTGATCTAGCTGGCCCCAGTATAACGTTCTGGGCCGGACTCTCCTGATTATCTTTCTAATAATCTGTCACTTCCTCGTCGTGTAAGTGTGCCCGAACGATTGTGAAGACAGTGGTGCTCACGACCTCGAACAGAACGATACTGATTACCGTCCTAACAAACTCCTTCATGGCAATCGCCTCGAATGCGAGAGAAGAGCATCAGTGCGTCGATCTTTTTTAAGGCCCTACTATCTTTTCATTCTACTTACATACCTCTAGGTTTCTTTTTGCGATCAACACCATCTCAATGGTCAAGAACGATGCGTTGTTCTCGTACGTTGCGCCGGGAAACATATTTGCTTGGATCTTGATGCCGCTCAGATATGTCGTGCCAATAAGACAGTTTGTCCTACTGAATCGCACGGTGATCAAGGTCACTCATTGTCCAATCCTGTTCACCATTTTCATTTACGAAAAATACTTCCTGGCAACGTCAATGTACGAGCCAACCGACCTCATCGACAATCATGGGCACAGCAAACCTCGTGGCATCTCCTTTGCCGATCCTGCCAATAGGGGGAGTATTTTCAGCCCCAATGTACGAGCTCGCGAAGAATCGATCGCCGGTATGCAGAAAGATCAAGCTCTGGAGGAGGTATTTAGACGGCCGCCTGATGCGAGCACCATGCGCAATCACAGGAGACAGGAGAGAAAAAACACATTGTCGGCCATACGAAACTGGATGGACCAGAACGATGACGACTCGGGTGCGCCCCTATCACGCTGGCCGACCCTTGGGACCCTCGATGGCCACATGAGCAACTCGCAGCGCCGCATGAGCATGGGTCGAGAACTTCCTCGGAGGTTTAGGCAGGTGTCGGATGTGAGGTCGGCTGCGAGTGACCCGGCGGACTTGATCTCCAATAACGGTTTGCCTGGTGCAAACCTCTATGACAGACCTAGTCCAATCGGGGAACAGCAGCCGCATTACAGGGACCAGACCGATGCAGATGGAGACGATGAGCTTATGACAAATGACGACGAAGAAGAGGAGGCGAATACGATCACAAGTCGTCAGGGTTCCAAATCTCGTGGGCCCGCCGAGGAAGATTATTTCACCACTCCCCATGCGTCTCGACGCGGGACTCTAGTACCTTCTTCTTTAAGCTCGTCTTCAAGTCCTCAGGTGGCTGCATTGTCACCGAGAACCGCAACCACACCTCGTCGCCATGGCCTTCACAGCCGTACCTTATCGACCAATACGATCCTCTTTGCACCACAGGAAAGCAATCGCCATGGTCCAAGCCCTTCTTCCATCTCCGAAGAGCCGTTGGGGTACCGCCATCAACCGCGTGCCAGCAGGCTCGCCACTACGGTGGAGAAGTCAGATCCGACTGGCGCCCGCTCGCCGCGGAAGACACAGTATGTGGCGATACCGACCCGGCCGAGACCCATTCCTTCAAAATCGGCGCCGAATCGTGCGGCGCTAATTCCAACGCGTGCCACTCGATCGGTACGGGGTCCATCGTCCGTCGAGATAGACATCACGTCTGAGACAGGTCTCGATGCCATCCACGAGTTCGGAGCCGTGCCGTCCTCGTTCGCAACCCAGATGGCGATGGCCACGGGCCAGCTTAAGGAGCCGGGCCGAGGCAGCCAGGACCGTGAGGCGACAGACCGTCTAAGCCGCCTGATGCTCGCGAAGATGAAGACGCTCGAAGAGGGCTTCGCCGACGTGGTCAAGGAGATGCGCGTCATGCGCTCCGCGGTGGCCAGCCCCCAGCACTCGGGCGACGAGACGGGCAGCTCAAGGAGAGTGTCTATCCAGAGGAGTCGGAAGTCGGGTTCGAAGAACGCGAGCCTCTCGAGCAGCGTCAAGACGGGCGGGGTGTCGTCGACCTCGAACAGGAAGATGGTGAAGGGGAAAGGCAAGGCCACGGAAGTCCCCGCGTCGCGGCCTGAGAGCGAAGTAGAAGAGAGGCGGACTAAACGCCGGGGCAGCTCGTTCTGAGCTAGCTTAATTCGTTTCTCCTGCCCATCCTGTTCCGGTCGACAGGGGAAAGGAAGAAACAAAGGAAGGAGGAAGCCCGGAGTTTATTATACCCGGACACCTACCTACCTACCTACCTACCTACCTATGTGCGAGTACATGGAAAAGAGGGAGCATTGGCAGACGGCGTTCCGGTTCGGCTTGTACGTATTTGTTTTTGTCCGCATGAGTATCGGGCTATGGATCAGTCCGTATAAAGGAAATGGGGGGGACGAGGGACGAGCAACGAGGGACAGACGGTGGGCTGCATTGGTTTCTTTTTTCGGTGCGTGGCGCGCATTGGTGGCGGCTTTCTGGCAGGAAGGCAGGGAGGCAGGCAGGCAGGGCAGGCAGGCAGGGCAGGCAGGCCTAGCTTGCAGTCATACCACTTCGCGCGTTGCTTGTTCATCATATTGCTATCATTATTGTGCCTCATTCTTAGGATCGCACGAGACTTGGTCGACGCTGTATATAGATGAGTTGCATTTCATCATCTTCCGTTCTGCGTCCACTCCCCAAGAACGTGTCCCGGCCCCTCGGAGCCGCTTTGTAGCTGCTCCCCCTCTAGGCAAGGGGATATTAATAGGCGAGGCGGAACACGTGTGCTCAGGACCCGAGCATCCAAGACTGAGTAACTTGCGTTTAAGCGACTAGCTACGTCCACAACCACTAGGGAGGACGCTCGTGTATTATCGTCTCGGAGCGAGGACCGGTGCCCGGACAGGATACCGTTGTTCGCTAGGTCGACGAAGTCACTTGGGGTGGGCGCCGCATAAGATCAAAAGCCAAATAAGCATGATACATTGTCCTCTCAAGGGAAAAGTTCCGCACTGGCTAGAATGCGTATCACGCAAACTCGTAAATTACCACTATTGCCATTGCCAACGCCAGGACGATTACTCACTACCACTGCTCTCCCTTTGTCACGTGCTCCGTTCTCTCAGTCTTCGTCGTAGCAACGTCCCATAAGAGAAAAACATTCATTCCGCGAGAAAACAACGCCGTGGTACCCCTCCTGCAGGTCGCTGTCTCTGCTACTCCATTACCTGGAAACTCCATCAAAGGCGGAGAAAACGTTACGCCGATATGCGATAGAGTACCAGGATAGGTATGTAGTCTGATCTTCCCACCCTAGCTCCTCATTTGCTCTGTTGCCGTTTCCTAAGAAAACTCGGTATAACCTATCAGCCCCTATCAAAGAGCGTCAAGGTATTACAATTTCTATAATCATCAATCGTATCAAGCCTCCCCGCCGCATCAATCGGTATCGGAATCGTGTACGGATCGGTCGGTGTACAGGTTGAAGGTAATCAACCACGGCACTTGACGCTCCGATTTAGGCAAGCTGAGGCTCACCGGCCTTGGCACCCGGCTCCGCAGTCACGAAGCCCTCCTTAGGGGCATTCGGGAAGTCGGATTCGCGCACAGCAGGAGCAGCAGGTGCAGCACGCTTGGTAGTGGCCTCGGGAGAGACGGATCGTCCTCGGATTAACTCCTGTGCCTTGTGGGTATATTCACCGACATACTGCTTAGAGAGCTCGGCAGCCTGCGATGTGTGCTTCGTGGCGACCTGTCGCAACTGCTCGCTCTGAGAGTTGACAACATCGCCAGCCTCCTTGAGGTAGTGGTCGATGAGCTCTTGGTTAGTAACATAGATGAGAGGCGTAAAGAAGATGACCGTGGCGGCGATCAAGGCAAGGCCCCAGTAGGGGACGATCTTGACAAGGAAATAGGAGAGGAAAGCGCCAATGGCAGTCTGTCGTACGTCTGTCAGCAGAGCTATCATGGGCTAGAAAGTTGGCAACAAGGCACATACAGCAGCAGAGACAGGGACGTTCTCGGCAAACAGGATGCGTTGTGACTCTATCACAAAGAAGTTGACAAACTCGTGGGCGTCACCAATGAAAGCATCGACCGTCTCTCGAGGAATTGTATAGTACTTGCGGGGTCGGAGTTGAGTGGCCAAGCCATTGTTCAGGATCATCTTCCCGGCGACCTCGGCAAGGACGGTAACACCCAAGGCCATCCAGGTCAATTTGAGGGCATAACGGGGGAGATCGAGATATCTCGCGGCAAAGATTGACAAGACAATGGAAGCGTAGGCGATGGCCGAGGCTCCTGGAGGTGGCGAATTACCCGTCAGTCCAAGTGGTCAGGGGAGCCAAGCCAGGTACTTTGGAGACTTACGAGGGTTGTTCCACGACAGAAGCTCGGAGAAGAAGGAGTGGTAATGGGTCAGAGGTTGCCCAGTAGCAGTGTAGTGAGAAGGTGTCTGTTTGGAATTGGCGAGCTTGGACAACTCAGAAGACGTCTTTGCTCCCTGCTCCTTTACGTTCTGGGCGACTGGACCTACAAGTAGGAGCAAACATTGTCAGCAACACTTATCTATGTGAGGATAAAAAATTTACAATTCGAGTCGATCTGAATGAGACGCGGTGCGAGAAGAGCAGTCATACCATTTGCGAGTTGGTCGTAGGCGGATTGGGCATCTGGTTAAGTTGGTAAGCTTATCAGCCATCATGACGTCGGATAGTCCGGAGGGGTTCTGAGACACTGGATGTAACTGTAAGCTCTATGTATTGCGCAGCAAAGGTAACGCTTCAGAGAGGGGGTTAAACATACCTTACTGTCCTTGAGGGAGTCGAAAGAACCGCCGTTGGCGGTCGGGGCAGAGGAATCGGCCATTTCAGTGTTGGTTTGTCTTAGGACCAGTAGACCGCTGTTGTGATATATTGATTGTCCTGAGTGGTAGTTGCAGGTGTGCGATGAGAGGTATTGTTTGGGTCCTCCAAGGCTTTTTTAAAGGAACAGACAGAGTAGATAGGTAGTAGGAATAGCAGTATGCTGTCTGGCTTATCTGTTATTATTAGCTCACCGTAATTTGTACCCGTCTCCAGTGTAGTATGAATAAACACGTGTAGGATGAACCCCTCAGGTGGGAAATATATGCAGAGTGTAGGTAGGCTAGGGTGTATTAAGCATAAGCACAAGCACGTACGTACCTTGATGGTGATGTGATGATGATATTCGAGGTCAACCCGAAAGGCGAGGAAGTTGAAGAAGGTGAAGCTTCTGTGTAGAAGGTAGAAAAGCGATGAAGGATTATCTTTTCCCGCAAAGCACTCTGGGTGTACAAGTACCTTTTGTGTGTTTGTGGTATGTGTGTGTGTGGGTAGGAGAGTTTTACGGTTACGTAGGGGCCTCTCTTTTTCGTTTTCAAGACTGGGGGCCAAGATTCATATGGATGTCGGGATGAATGGGAAGGTGTGTGTGCATGGGGCATGAAGCAAGCAACCAGAAAGGTAAGCGCGCAGCAGGGAGATACTCCGTACGTAGCTAGGGGGTGATTTCATCGATTTCATCAGCACCTACCTGCCTGCCTTACCTGCCTACCTAGGTATGTACCTGTATTTGTAGGGTTAGCTACCCATTGGATATGTGGGTTTGCCATTCTGCCATGCTTTCCATTGCTTCCCATGTACCACCAAATCGCAGACCTCAAAATTACAGTACTGCGTCCTGTGGCTAGTGCATTGAAGCTATGACCCCTACAACTTCTATGACGGCAGGGTGTTGTCACAGGCCAGTTTGGAAAGAATCGAAAGATAAGAGCGACATCAGCATCGGGACCCACCAAGGAACTAGACGATCCACCATGGCCAGAACATGGCTGTTGCAGCTCTGCAGTAGTCTCCTCCCAGACGGCCAGGGCTGCTGCACTTGAGCATCCTCCTCGGTGGCTTTCATGTGGCTTGATGAGCTGGTCGATTTCTCATATCAGCCCTGTCGTGGTGGAGCTCTAGGTATCTCACCGTCATTCATTTTCTCTCTCGACTGTCCTGAAACAAGAACTCCGTGGTAGTAACCGTTAAGCGATTTGCATCAGGAATTACCTAGTCACATAGATACGTACGCAATGTACACGAGTGAAGCTACCACGACATCACCAAGTTCAACCCTCATAAAGAAAATAGTGCCGACATGAATGCCTATAGCCGCTCCTATGTATGTTAGTTAAGGAACACTCCGTTTGGTCGAGAAGGGAGACGAACACCCTAGAAATCGGGGTCTCTCCGGCGGTACATACATAGTGCTGTATAGTTCCACCCCGTGGTTCCCCAAGGAAAAGGGTACTTACAGTACCCCGGGGCATGTCGTCACTTGCATGTGATTTCCCGCCATGAGCACACGACACCTTCCAGGCCACCCAATAAGCTCTCGTCCAATAACAGCACCCCATTACCCTGGTTTTACAATCATACCAACCAACGTCCCCCTCGGTATGATGATGGCTTTCCGATGACGCACATCGCGCACCTCTAAAAATCCGGACTTTTTATCTAGCTGCATTCCCATCGTCGTCAAGAGGAAGCGAGATACGCAGCGATGTATCGATATAGGGCACGTAGTACCTATCCATCAAAGTAGCCATTGCGAAAGATAGCGACAAATCCCGCGCGGTGATGGATTTCCTTTGAAACTTAAAAGCTCTTTTCGGCATTAGACATACGCAACTTTCATTAGAGAAATGGTCTTTATGAACAGTTTCCCCAATCGAGACTAGTTTTAATAACTATTTCACTACTTCAACGATTTTCAAAATACGGATATCCAAACCGTCCTGTTATGATTATCGAGAAACCCCTATTGCGTGGTAAAGTAGGTAATTTCCCCATTTGCCCCAAGGTTGATTAAGCAATCGGCGGACTCAACTTCGGGGACGGGCATGCCACTCCTTAAACCACTCCCATGGACGGCAGGCACGGGCTCCGGCATCACGCATGCCATGGCGCCCTTGATGGGCAGAGAGCGGGATGTGGGAGGCGGGATGTGCGGTGAACTCGCGGGATTGACTGTGCGAAGAGCAAAGATCACATCACCATGGCCATTCTGCACAATGCCCTACCATAGCATGCGCCAAAGACGACGAGGAAGAGCGAAAGGTCAATCACACCACCAACCCAATGCGAGCCTGTGTGTATGTTCTGCCGACAGGGTAGAATACCGCCACAATCGTTTCCCCCCTCTTTTAGGGAACTCAATGCCCAGGCGGGCTAAGCCGGCTCGAGATGGGGGGTATGATATTCATTCTCCATGCCTCTCGTGAAATAATCGTAGCAAGCATAATACATAGTGGCTCATCATGTCCCTCCGTAGATAGGCTTCGAGAAACACTATTCAGCTTCCATAGCAATGCAAGTAGCTAGCTACCGAGCAAGGTGTCGTCGATCTACATACTTCCACTGAGCCCTGCTCGTCCCTTTTCAAATCAGCCAATCTACACCTACAGACATAGGTTAGTTACTACGACCAGGTAGGCAAGAATCGTATTTACACCTCGCTCCCTATGAGCTTCACAACAGGCACATCCTGGCACACAAGGCGGAGAAGCGAAGCAGAGCTTTCAGAACAATCTATGGTGCAATAAAGCACCTATATTTCGGATATCATTTCGTACTGTGTCTATTCCTATTCCCTGCCCCTCCTCTGTATTCCACCTTATCCCCCCCGCTGCCTCCCATAGATTCTTTGTTCTTCTCAGCTTCCGCATCCAGTCCAAGACGACGATGCCCCGGGTCGGGTCCGCAGACGGCACTACGACGAAGCATGCAACGCTTGCTGCACCGCAAAACAAGAAAGCATGGAAGCTCGATACTCCCTCCCTTTTCCAATTCATTCATTTCTCGCCTTAGTAGACAAGGAAGTAGCTAGTGTTTCCTTCCCTCCCCTCCGCCCTCTCCTCAAACAGGCCGCAATCGTCGTTAGGGGTATTAAATACAATAAACTTCCACCCAGACCTCCTACGAAAATCTAACATCAATCGAGATGGCCTGGTCCGAAATATGCGCCTCCTCGTAGCCAGGTTCTATATCTAAACAACCACACAGCTAGCTGTCTGTTCGGTGCACAATGCCCGAATAGGGAAAAGCGGGAACGAAGCTCTCGAGCTATACGCCGGTACACAAATGCATGAGTCAAGGGGTTGGTCGTGTGACCATGCCGGCCGAGCCAAACCAGTAAAAAGACGCTGGTGAGTCTAACAGAGTACATTGATGTGCCTCCTCGAGGTTGTAGAATCGAATCATTGAGTCGTCACGATATTTGCCCGCCCGACTCGCAGGCCGCCGTCGCAATGCTATGCTTGTAACGTCAAAGCAGGGAAGAAAGAGTACTCAACGTCTCCATCCCCAGAATCCACCACTCGAGGCCGTGTTCGATGACGTAGGCGCCGGCGCGGAGGTAGTAGCGGCACCGGCATTCTTAGCGCCACCACTGCCTGCCTCTGTGATTGAATTCGTCAGCCGTCCCAGTACCCCCATGGCACCTGTCGAAGTCACGTTCGGGATATCTCCCGGGGCAAGCCCGAAAGCCTTTCGCAAGTTCTCGAGCTTCTGCTTGTACTCGTCAGCCTCCTGGCGCGCGACGGCTTCGGCCGTCTTAGCCTGCACGAGATCCAACACCAAGGCGTCCTGCTCGGGTGTACTGCACGGAACCGGCTCGGTCTGCGTGCGGGAGAGCGAAGAGGTTCGCTTCGCGAAGGCCGCCTGCGTGTTGGGTGTCGACTTGCTACGTCCAAGCTTCAATTCACGGAGCCCGCCGCCGCTCGCCGCACCCGAGCTGCCGCTGGAAGCACCCGCGGATGAAAACCAGCCTCCAGCGTCCGCGGGAGTCTCGGAAGAAGCTCGCACCCGCATAGAGTGGACTTGTCTCTCGAGACGCTGTTTTTCCTGGTGGAGGTTGCGAACATGAGCGTGGCTCTCACGAAGCTGCTCCCGAAGGGTACTGGCTTCCTGCGCGAGATCCTCAATGCGCCGGTTGAGATTCTGAGACTTGGACATCTCGATCATGAGATGTTCCTTTGTCCGCGACAGCTCCTCTCGGAGCTGCGATTTAGTCTCTGGGGAAGAGTTCTGGTCGTGTTCCCTCGAAGGGTCGAAACGGTCTTCGACCGCGTTAATGAGCTGAGACAATTGCTCCTCGCTGGGCGGGCCGGAAATCTCCGGGGTGTCTTTGTTCTCTTCCCCATCCGAATCTGCTGAGACCGTTTCACCGTCTAAGGCCGTACCCGACGCATTATCTGCCTTCTTCAGTCCATCCAACAAGGATCTCACCGCCTTTTTATCCTCGTCACGTTCTTCCCTTTCCTTCTGCAATTCCGTTGCGAGCACAGCATGGTCGCGTTGCAACTCGCTTAATGCAGTGAGCAGGTCCTCGATCTGAGTGTGCAGGTTTTTATCCGCCCTATGACTCATGTGATGTTTCGGACCAGTGGGCGTGGATTCGCGGATCGAGGAATCATCAATAGTGGACGAATCCCGAGATACGGTAGTGGCATCAGTTGATGCCGAGCTAAGAACGCTCGACGAGCTGGCTTCCATGGAATTCAGTGTGGATGCTATGCTCTGTTTCGACGTGCTTCTTCGAAGCATGCTAAGTGGTCTCAACGGCCCGTTGAGACCTGGAGATAGAGCTCCAGATTTCGAAGAGTTGCTTGCGGCCCAGAGGCGACCCAAGAACCGGGAGGCCGCCGTCGTAATATCGGACGTGCGGGCGGCATTCGCAGCAACCTTCTCCTCTCTGTAGGCCTGTTCTAGCTGTGCTAACTTTTCTCTAGTTACCACGTAAGAAAGACTAACAAAATCATCCACGAATTCATCGGCGTTGTAATGATAACAATCCCACAGACCCCGGGATAGAAGAAGCTGCATCACATCCTCGAGCTCGGTGCAGGCCAGGATGCGGCTCTCATTTTTTCGCATGAGCGACAGGGCCACTCGCATTATTGTCTCGGATGCACCCTCGGCAAAGATGACATCGTAGATGCGAAACAACATGGGTAGGGGGCATGTTACTGCGAAGAACGAGAGGAACCATTGTGAAACGTAGGCGGGATCGACCTGAAGATCCTCCAGATGGTTCGACAAGTAAGTAAAATTTTGCCGAAGAAGCTCTCGAAATTGGTATATTCGGACATGCAATCCCGACAAGTCAGGTAAGAAGCAGGACCGCAGATCATAGCGCTCCATCAAGCTGCACGATTATGACCGTGTTAGCCTCCAGACATCAGCTCCAAGTGGAAGAACCCGCGAGGGGTGGGATTGATCGACCGGGACTTACCGAACTAGGACGCAGAAAGCCTGGCTGTCTGGCATATGCATCAACAGCGGACCAACCAGAAAAGCAAGTCCCTGGCAGTATCCGATCTTCTGGTCATAAAGACTGAAGCATTTCAAGACTCGTCCCAGCATTCGCTGGCCATCGCCTTCCGGGTCCCGGAACATATCCACGCCGGGGAAGCTTCTGCCCAGGTCTTTACCGATTAGCCCTTCGTAAGGGCTCGTCTCGCCGCTCAGCCTGTCAAACTGCTCCAGGAGCAATGTGTCACGGGCCCCCGCCATGCTCTGCCAAACGACCCCTCGGAGTGGTGGCGGCACACCCTTGCGGATCTTTTTAGACAACAACGTGGGTAAGCGGGCCGCCGTTTGCTGATAGTCCTTCACAAGAGCCATGTAGAACTCAAGGTCGGTCATAGGTGGAGGGGGGAGGACCGAGTAACGCAGAGAGGTAGGCGTCGGCCCATTGACCATATCTCTGAGCTGCGCCATTGAAGGCGGTCTCGGACGACGAGTGGCAGGTTGTTCTCTGACTTGCACCTTCACACTCTTCGGGTTCGTTGCTAATTTGTTATTCTCTTGTTCGAGCCGTGCCAAAAGCATGGCTGTGGACTGTGATGGTAGGCACGTCAGCACTCATCTCGAGGCTTAAGTGTAAAGAATCAAAGGGACAACTGAAGCTAGAGTTGGGAATGGTTACGAGAAAAGGAGGGTTAAACGCACGTTATCATCTTGCTCCTTGACTTCTTCGTCCTCAGTTTTCTGCAATTGCTCCCAATTGACCTCCTCCTCATCAGAGTCGCCGTCCGCAGACGTGCTATCCTGTGCCGATTCATCTCGATCGCTAGAATTACCGACACTGTCTTGAAGCTCGTCGGCCAGGATACTTGGGGCTTCAATATACGTCTTTGGCGATAGACAGACGTCCGCCCCACTGGTAGATTCTGTCTCCTTCATGGGTGTTGACACGGCGCTTGTGGGTGTGCACTCGGGCCCAAAAATGCTTTTCCTAGAGGGCAACGCATTGGGCGGCAGGTCCGTGTTTACTGAGAGGGAAGGCGGCTCTGACAAGCGGACAGTAACCATGGAATCGTGTCCTGGAAATTTTCGGTTTTCAACAGGTGACTTAGTCATATCTGATTCAGTAGTCGGGGACGCGATGGGAGTGGTTTGGGGAGATGCCCTTCCCTGCTGGATCTCGGGGTCTGCCTCCATGATGATGGAGTAACGAAGTGCACACCCTACTTTGGGATTTTCCAAGGTGGCGGGTAGATGCTGGAATGTCGTGTCTTTCGTTCCCAAGAACGTCGGTGCCCCCCTCTTTTCCACTATTGGTTGATAAATATCACCGATGTCTTTCCAGAACCGTTCTGCTTTTCCGTTCCCGCAATCCAGGATTCAATTGTTCCTCCTTCACCTGCAACGATCATCCGGCAGCTCTCAAGGTAACAGGGGTAGCAGGGGTATGTGCTTTTCGCGGTGTGGGCTCTCAAGTAAGACGCAAGACAGGGCAGTAGGAGCCGGGGAGTCGAAGAAAATGCAGAGCGGTACGGTACATATGCAACTCCGGCGCTGCACTATATGATTCTTCAGAGTCGGCTTTGTTGTTGATTCAAGGTCTTGGAGTCGAGGTGACTGTTGAAAGATTCTGCACAATGAATGGGTGAACCAACTGGACTTAATGAGTGAAGCGGAATCCAGGCCCATCTAATTGACCCAACTCGCCTTGTCATGTGGCTCCAGGCTTTGGAATCTGGACAGCTTGTTGCTGGAGCGTCAAAGGGCGGAGAGACTAGAGATGGATAATTCCATGTACGAGGATCGCCGAAGGTAGGGTAGGGTAGGGAGCGGAAGAGATCCTACTACCTAGCAATGCCTAGGATATGTAAGAACCTAATAGGGACTCGTCTTGTGGTGGTAGCAGGGCATGGGTATGGGCATGGGCATGGGCATGGGCATAATAATAATAATGAATGAAGCGATTATCCTCACTTCAGATATGCAACGAGTAGTAGAACCCCCTCAGCCAAACCACGGACGGGACAGAAGTGAGGAATTACGGTATCAGTGGGAGGACAAGGGCAGGGGACCGAAAAGGCGGCATAAAGAACGGAACAGCATTGAAGAATCTCTAGCCTCCTCTCTCTCTCTCTCTCCTATCTGCAGGGCCCGCCATCAAACATATTTCTGAGCCTTAAAGCACTAGAACAGATTAAATGCGAATTTACCAGTTTCCATAATCATCAGGCATCTCGCTCTTGCCCTTTCCCCAAAACGTTAGGGAGGCCAAACCCGCCCGCCAATCAGCGCGTCTAATAGTGTTCCGGTCAATATGGGATGGCTCCGTGTTGGCTCGACGAACGCGTTCTCATTGGGTTAGACCAGCTAGGTGGGGGCGTTTTACCCCTGAACCTGATACCTCCCAGGTCTACAGGGATGAGTTATTCCCCGGCTTTGGAAAAGGTCAATTTAGCTTCTTTTATGCGCCTGCACGCCCACGCCCACTGCACGCCCACCGCACGCTTCGTTGCTGCAACCTGCCTGCGAACCCTTTTCCTTACTAATGCGCTTTCGACTTTTAGGTAGGTAGGTACGAGCACACGGCTGACAGGAGGAGGTGCCCCAAGGGTCGGATGAAGCTGCAGCATTGATTTGAGTAGAAAGGTCCTGGTTGAGGTCAAATTAGGGAGGTATATCAGGAACTACATAACCTCGCTCCAAGTTGCTCCAAGTTATCTCGAGCCTCTCATTCATAGTCAATCATTTACCGCAACCTCGAGCTGCACGTGCATCCAGATTCTGCTGATCTGCTCTCGGTACATACATAAAGAAAAGCGGCGAACACAAAACTACTGGCTTGGCAACCTTACACTGTATATATGTAATTACACTAGGAAGCTTTGGGAGCCAACTAGGGCCTACATAAATATGAACAGGAATGACCAAGCGCCTTTGCACCTGCGATCCCCACATTGCAATTACTACCTTGATAATGCCAAGCCGAGCGGTTCCCGCCATCTCGTGATAGTGGCCGACCTTTTCTTTTGTCGGTCTGGAACCCTACGAGGTTATTAAATCTCAGACAAAGAGCTTCACCAGTCCCGAGACTGGGCTATACAATATCCTAGATGCCCTATATACTCGAACCCTTACATCAAAATTCCCCTCCTCCCAAGTCCCGAACGCCCAATACCGGCAAAACCCCTTTCTCTATGTAGCATATAACTTAGTGGTATCTCCAAGCAGCGTCCGTCGTACTCGACATCATCTATGTAATGAAAGTAAAGACCAATCCGATAGCCGCGTCATCGTCCACCCGGCCAGGGACCGTGAGAGTGTCGCGTCTACAAATTCCTAGCGTAGCCCATTCGCCAATCCAACCATTAGGTAGGTTGCTCCATTAGATATTGGGCTCGGCTGTTATGTAGTAAGAGGGTCCCATTGCGAGGAATCCGGCATCACGGTCTCAGCTATAATTTCCATACCGTCCAACATGACCCTCCCTAGAGCCCTGTGACGTTCGGATTGGGCTGTGGCGGACCTGATGTCGCCATTTTTGGTGTCTGGTTGCCCCCAGCTATCGGACTAGCCTGGCTGGGTGTCTGTGAGCCAGGCTTCGGCACGTTTATTGCTTGACCTCCCGGCCGCGTCGTAGGCACGGGTATAGCCGGCTCCTTGTTAGGGTCGATCCCGGGAAAGAGAGCTTGTAACTTCTTGTACAGTTCTTGGATGTATTTGGCGGTAGCCTCTCGATCTGAGGGGTCCACCTTACTCTCAGCTCCATCTGGCCCTTGCATTGGCCTCACTTGGACATGCGTATTTAACGGTGGGGCTTTCAGGTAAGCTGGGCAAGGCGCCGGCATCGCCTGGTCCTTCCTATTTGTCAAAGCCGCTAAGTATGACAAGTTCGTCTGTAAACGGCGCATACACCTGTGAACATAGGTCAGCCAGCATTACTTCGGCCTGGGACTGCGGCACGCACTGGATATAGTCTGAGCCTAGCAACTCCTCGTCCTCTGTCGGTTTATTTTCAGAACCATTGGTTGCCCCGTTATCGCTACCGTTCGACAAAGTGCGCTCCTTCTTCAGAGCGTGTTGTGTCTGTTGGATTTGCATCGCTTCCACCAGTAATTCGTTGTTGATATCCAGTATCAATGCGAACCTCTCCTTGTCTTTCGAGTCCACCCCTGGACTTAACGGTGTCGGTCCGGATGACGTACCGTTAGTCGGGTTCCCTTGCAGAGAAGACGGGAACGTCGGTGTTTGCGGGGTCTGTATGTTGTTCGAGGGAGGTTGATGTTGCGAAGGCTGCTGCCCGTTGTTCGGGGTCCCACCTTGCGGCGTATTTTGAGGGTTCTGCGGTGGTGGGATCTGAGGCGGTTGAGAAGACGGTACATTGGTCGGAGTCGGAGTGCCTTGAGGTTGGCTTTGGAAGGATCGTTGAGGTGTAGGAGTGGACATTCCACCAGCGTTTGGTTGTACCGGCTGCATACGTTGTTGCATCATTTGGTGCTGCTGTTGTGGGGTCACGCCGGGATGCATTGGGAATCCGGCCATTGGCATTCCGCCTCCCATAGTATAGCTAGTAGGGATATTCATCTGCGCTGCGACGGCGGCCCCGTACGATGAATTGTTGTAGGGCGCTTGGTAATTAGGCACTGGCCGGCGAATGATGATCAGTATATACGTATTCTGGGCGATAAGAAACAGGTAACAGCAATGGCTGTGTACGCCAAAACTCGAAGCGCGCGTGCCTGCCGTAGGCGGTGTTCAGGTTTTAAGCTCCCGGATCTGCCTGGGGCGGGAATGCTACCTGTGAGCCGCCAACAGCCTTCGGAAGCACAACAAGACGGTTGCACATAAGGAGCAGGCAGGCGGCGACAACTTCAAGTTGGGTGCCTAGGAATGCGGCAGGAGAAATAAGGGAGATCTGACGGGAAAGATAGACGCTTACTCTGACCATTGGCAGCGGCCATGTGCTGCATACCGGTATTCTGCATCATTCCTGCAGGGCCAGCACCCGGCATCATATTAGGAGCGCCGGGAAACGCGCCGACAGAGGGCTGAGCGCCCATAGGGAACTGCTGGGGATTGTACATCATGTGCTGCTGTTGCTGCTGGTGCGGGTGCTGGTGTTGGTGCTGTTGCTGCGGCTGATTTAGATGAGCTTGGCCAGGCTGGTGCTGAGGATTCTGCGATCCCGGTGGGGCGCCATAAGCTCCAGTAGCAGCAGCAGCAGCATTCGAAAACCCAAAATTGGTAGAGTACATGGTCCAGGAAACGAGAATTCCCGACACAGGACTGGCGCACCTGACGGTGACAGACAGGGCTGGGGCGGCGTGTGCGGGCGCGCGCGACGTGGAGGGCGTGGGCGTGGGCGTTGGTGGGCGTCAACGAGAGCGAAAGGCAACCAGGTCTTTTGGGACGGGGACTCGCTCGCTGTTTTGGACTCATCAGATTTGTCTCCAATCAATAGCCAACGCCAATGGACAATATCTCTGGCGCTTGTGAGGGTGGGGTGGGGTGCGGGAGTGGAATAGTGGAGACGGGGTACGGCTATTGAAGGGGGCAAAAGGGGGTACAACGTTGAATACCGTCCACCTGCAGTAGTAAGAAGTATCGTTGATGTCAGGTCGTCCACACGGAGACCTACATGGGTACCTAAGAATGCAAGCACGATGATCGAGAACCGGCCAATGAAGACTTCGATACAAGCTATAATCCAGTCCTCGAAAGCGACAAGTAATCTAAACGTATATCAGATGTAGGTATAAGGCATGGCATTGGTGTGTAATATATCGTTCCGGGTCAAGGCCTTGCTGGTCTCACTAACAGGAAGTCTACCTATGCACCCTAGTATATGTAACTCGCAAGCAAGATCACTCGCGCCTACAACTGTCATATTAAACACTTGCAGAGGAAGGCATAATAAGCTGATACTAGGTGTATTGAAAACTACTTCCTCTTGTAACTGCGCAAGCAGTAATCTGTCCGATAACTATGTAGGGGACCATGAGGAGGAGTGCTAATGCAATTTAAGACAGCCCATCAGAATGTATCCCAGAAGGGAGGGAGCTCTGAGCCTGCATACGCCAGGAGGTAGAGTTCACGTAATTGCGGGGCGGTATGCTAATAAAGTAGGCAGGTGGCGTGGCTTCGAACTTCCGGGCCGATGCGTTAGCAGGATCGGAATTGCCAGACAGCGGTAGGACCGGCACTTGCGTATGAAACTAAAGTGTCTACAACACTAGCCCTACATACGAAGGCGCTCTCGTGGGGCCTCCCCCTTGGGAAGAGACATGTAGCAAGCGCAAGCACCGGCGACTGCCACCGGGATACCCGCGTCGAATCCCCAAAGTAGAAGGCGAATAAGGAAGCTGTCCCGTATAAGGAGGCTCGGATGGCTTGGGGTCCAAGACAGTGGCGTCGCCGATTACCACCAGGTAGAACAGGTCTATAAAGCTGCTATTTCAGCCTCATATCAAGGCATATATGCCAGTATAGTTAGCAATGCTATATAAGGTTAAAAGCGGATGCCAAGGTGCAACTCGCAATTACAAGTCTTAGTGCTTTCACCTACAAGGGGGGTCAAGCATTGTGACCGAATTGGGTTTGTCAAACATAGCCGTTGACCCTTAGATATACGTTTGCATATATCTTTTTGCTCGAATTTTGCCCGAGCCTACCAGCAGAGAATGAACATCGGGCGACTGCTACGCCGAAGAGGAAGGCAAGTGGGCTGGGATAAAGTACCGATTATCCATTTGCTATAAGAACAAAGGGGAAGAAGCACCACAAATCAGGCCCAATAAAGTTTGAGTAACCCGTTGTCGAGGCTGTCTATCTCAGCGCATCTCGCAGTGTTACTAATCTTTGCCCGTGTACTACCACCGCCGAGGTCCGCTTTCCCAGGTCAGAAACGCACTGGAACGGAATGCTGCCTTTGTTTGCCGAGAAAGACCATAGTTACTCAGGTCCATAAATAACAGTAAATCCTTTGATCAACTCCGTGGCATTTGATCGGGATATATAGGCCGCTTGTGTCATATGGGGCTACCACCCACTGGACTTTGGTAAATAGGGGGAGGTATTTGAACGACTCGTAACGAAAGCCAGGGAAGAGCACTCGGATCAGTTTACTAGCAAAGCGCTATGGTACTACATGGATGCATGGACGGACTTCCTTCGAGTGATTTCCACTGTTCTATGTTGATCCGATATGATGTCACGCTCGCTGGATACCCTAGCCAAACACGAACTCCTTCCAGTTCTTACCCAATCGCTCGACGCCCTCACGCAGTCTCCAGCCCTTTATCTTGCATATCTTCCTGCACACCTGCTCTAGATACTGATCCATCGACTCGCCGGCCTCGTGCAAGTCGCTCTCGACCAATATGCGGTCGTCGGGCGCGGCCCGGACCGCCTCCTCGGCCTTCTCGCCGCTGCCCGAGCCCCAGTTGATGGCTACGGAGAAGGAGAAGTAGATCTTCGCTGGCACCGAGGGGTGCACGTACCGTTCAAGTGCGTTGATGGGCCCGCTGAAGGAGTGAAGGCATATCCGTGGCGGGTAGGGCTTCGGCTTTATTCGTTTGGGCTTCGTCGTTTCTCTATTAGTCTGCTGTCTGGTATATTCCTCCTCATCGTCCACGTCTTCGGATGAGCTGCTAGAGAAATCCTCGGCCCCCTCCGCCACGCGCTTCTGCTGCCGCTTGGAGAGGACTACTTTCTCGTGCCCTTTCCAACACTCGGCTATGGCTTCGTATAACGCACCGTGTGCCTGGACTCCATGGACGCTGACCGCGCGAGCCATCTCGCCCGCGAGTTTCAGCTGGGCCTGCAATATCGCTAACTGGTGCGACAGCTGCACTCGATGAGGGCTGAGCTGCCTGCCTTCTCTGCCGCCAGGGGTAAGCCCTTCATCGCGCCGGGCTTCGTCGCCTGTCGTCCAACTATTAGGGAGGCGGAATGCCCTGTCTATACCGACCTCTCCGATCAGAGCCAGCGGGTGCTTCTCTAGACGAGATCGGGTCTCGCTGAGAAATTCCGACAACGGTCTAGGATCTGGTAGGCTTGCGCTGAATGATGGGTCTTTCGACGAGGGCGAGGGCGCAAGGATGGCATCGTAATGTGCCGTCTTACCAGCTAGTGTCCCGTTGTATGTTGGGTTTGGAGCCGAGTCATCGTATAGCTCGTACGAGAACCACGGGTGCCAGCCAAAACAAGGAACTATCCGATTTGTTGTAGACGATTGCGGTGAGCTCAGGACATTAAGGTCTCTGATACCTTGCTGGGTCGCTACATCAGACACCAAATGCTGGTCTTGGGACCGCGTGGACATGACAGTCAAAGCCCGAGCTTTCATCTGCGCTATGGATGCTACCGAGGCTATGGTGTCCGTTGGATGGCAATGGGCATCGAATACACCAATATCCCAAGGGAATGGCCCTTGGGATTTTTCTAACTCATCGTTGCCGAAATCTCCCGAAACTCGCCTGGGAGAGTCTCCGTCGTCTGGCGTATGTTGCTGACACATCGTGGTAAGATAGGCGTGCAGAGTGATCTAACTTCGGGTCACCAAGTAAAGGGTTGTCAATACTAGGTGGGATATAGGTATGAACCCCATGTACCTTGCTCGACCTTGTCAGCGGAATGGAGGCGGGTGTGTTGTAACGGGATATAGTATCTCAACGTGTCGTTCAGGCCCGGCAGGGGAGATCCCTATGCTTTCAGGGCCCAAGAAGCTTAAGCAAGATGACTATCTCCAACCTAACTACATTGGACGATAGAGAACTTTATAGCTGTCCGGTATTTGGGCTCTAAAATTACCTTGAAGGTATATACAAACTTCGCCAACCGGAGCTAGAAGAACTCATTATGTGTTATGAACTGAGTGACGTATGAGTCATGCTATACGCCAGGGCACTTGGGTGAAAGAACACTACCAATTTCAAATTTGTGGGGTTACTGTAGCTCCAAAATGCGACATACGGGAGATGGATCTTCACGCCAGAATACCACCTCAACTCCAACGTAACTAGGTAATTCTGGGTCCAGTCACAGCTAGGGAATGCGAATATCCCGGATATATTCGCTTGTGACACGGCTGGATATAGTACGTTGTATACGTACGAGTATTTAACAGACCCTGAGACCCTGCGGCGTTGAAATGAGGGAATCGACATAATCCAGGCCTATTCGGGTTGACTCCAGTCAGCCCCAAATTTTCCGGCCCGGCCCCCTGGGCTTCATTCAGCCCGGAGACGGCCGGAGTCCGAGGTGACCTGGGGTCTGGTATATTGACCCACAATGATTCGCGCGGTTTTGCGTGCTTGAGAGTTTGCTGAATTGACCAGTAAAAGCCGTCACGTCCTTTTCGATCACGTACGGGTAGGTAACATCGTCCTTGGTCATACAATGAGAAGATGTGGTCGGTGGATATCATTACCCCGCTTTTCACGACGTAGGTGCAGACTGGCGCTCTATCCACCCCGACCATGCGGTTGTGGGCTGATAAGGTAGTAGAGAATACTTTAGTAACAGGTAGGCGTATGTACAGTAGAATTGTTCTTTTAGAGTGTGACTGGTAACGCTCTTAACGCTTAAATCCAAGGTGTTATTAGAGCTGAAGAATATTTGTATGGTGAGTCCTTAACCGTTGTTCGTGGAAGTAATGGGTCGAAGTGCGATGTAGCCGTCGCTGGTCGTTTGGTGGATCGCCGCAAAGCTCGACCACTTGCCCCGAGATGGCAAACAGTGAGACGATTATTCTAATAACTACATATAGTAAACAACTGCTACGAACAGTTACGTATGTATCGTGCACCACCTTATTGAGCGATTTCGAACTATAGACTTAATACTGTTCATGGGCTCGTAGGAAGTAGAGGTTGTATTAAGCTCCAAGGCCTAGTTCTATTGTTAATGCGTTTCTTATTCAGTGAGCGCGAATACTTTACCACTTCAACCCTCTATCTGCTCCGTCCGGCCTTCTGCTGAAGAAATTTGGTGAGGACTTCCTACAATTCAGTCTGATTCACACAGTTCTTATAACGGTTTCTTCCGCCGTACGAACATGGTGGTTATAACATAAGATAAAACCTGTGAAGGAAAGTCTCCCAAGGCCCAAATTCTGCGGAAGGCAAAAAGAATAAACAAGGACTCTACTGTATTTAAGGCGCTGCACTGTAGCTGCGGACTGGAACTCTGTATACCCCTACACCATGTGGCTATGAGCTGATACTTGGTATAGTGGAGAATGCTTGAGTTCGTGGTAGGTATGTATGGATTGACATGTGAAAGTTCCCGGTTGCATGTAAGCAATGCAAACAAGGAGCATCGTTTACACTTGCGCCAGCCCAGTCCGTGAAACTTTGCTCATAGTTATATCATATTCAGGATCATATTCGCTGCTGTTGTAAGGTTCTCCAAGTCGGCCGAGCTTGACGGCTAGGTAGAAAACCATTGACTTTCCCCCTCCAACTTCAGCTTATCAACGGGATACCCCGAGTTCCCCTCGGTACTTATTGTGTAGCCTGGCCACTCGATGACAATCTGTCGCACCTCAGTTTTCCCATTATTATTGAACAATTGGGATATCTCGGCACTCAATTGCTCCAACATGTGAAACCTGTCGATTAGAGCCTCGAGCTAGGGAAACCCCGTGTCTCAATTACCAGGTGGCACGACAGTACGACGCATAAATCGCTACATAACCATTGCCATGGGTGGAATCAGCCCCCTTCAGCTTCTGATCATCCCCTTCCTCTTCCTGTTCGCTCTTCCGCTGGGGTTCTTCGCCTGTATCACAACCGCCCTGGCGTTCTTCGTGCTATACCTCCGCTTTACCATGGCCTATGTCGACGTCGGACTAGAGACGGCAAGCTTTGTGCTTTTCGGGAACGGCGCTCATAACCAACGATTCACTTCTCGGGGGACAACTTCTCCTCACTCCCTCTCGCCTGGGACACCCGCATCTACAAAGCATCGACATGGCCGGAAGAGAAGGGGCAGCGCGAGCAGCGGCAGTCTGACGCCCGTCGCCGGCCTCAACGGGGCACCGTTGACCCCGGGCGTCGGTTTCGACCGGGACTTCGAGGGGATTGGCGGCTGGAGAATCGACACCGCAAACATCGGCCGGGATGTACCGGGCGACGAGCAATGGTACAACTTGAATTCGCGGCTGGAGCTCCCCAGCAAGCGGCATTATTTTCGGTCGCAAAGCGGCGCAGCTGTGCTGCCGGGAGCGAGTGGAGGAGGCCTATACAGCAAGGCGGGCAAAAGAGCGGCATCCGAGAGTCCCGGGGATCTGAAGATGACCGCGTCAGCGAACAGTTCGAGGCCGAGGACGCCTAGCAGCACCCGATACTACGGAGGACTTGGCCTTGTTGATGGTGACGAATATTTCCCACTTCCTGACAAGAAGCATGCGCGAAAACTCACGGCTTAAGGAGTACGAACGGGGTGACGGTCAAAGGGGAAGCTGTGGTGGGATACTCCGTTAAATGCACTTCTGGTCTACGTTCTACGGTTCATGTATGATTTTGTTGGGCCAAAGGTTTGGGGCCAAAAGGCATGGCGTTGTTGAAGCAAAAGAGGAATTCCTCTGTCATAAGTCAGAGTCATTAGGTGAATCAACTAGTATCGCGTACGATAAACAATGATGCGAGGGTCTGTTTAGATCAACCAGACAGAATCGTAATATCATGACAAATCATTGAATCCAATTCCAGTTCCAATTTGGACGCTGCAGTTGACGTGACTTGACCCCCGATCCGGAAGCCCTGATATCAGAATTGACTTAATATGCCGCCTGGAAACGCCCAACGCCGTTCATTAACCTCATGACACCGATCCGGCGACGAACGCATACTCCTATCCATCTCTTATCCATCCACTTCCCTCTCACAGCGTCTGCCAGAAGTAATTGGCGTAGAAGAAGCGGGAGAACTTCTTGTCGAGGTTGACGACGTGGACGTCGCCCTTGCGGTCGTTGCGGACGATGGCCTTCGTGAACTCGCCGTCGGCCACCGCACCATCGCTACTACCGCCATCGCTGCGCTCAAGCTCGATGCCGAGGCTACGGTAGACCTTGAGGCGCAGCAGGACCTCGTCGTCCAGGGGGTCGCGGCGGGCGGCGGCGTCCCCGTCAGGGTCGCCCCCCTCGACCCCCTGCAGCTCGAGCTCCTGCAGGCGCGCGGCGAGGTCGGCCCGCCGCTGCGACAGCCGCTCCGCCTCCATCTCGAGGTCCGCCACCGCCTTGGCCACGCGGAACTTCTGCGTGTCGAGCCGCGCGATCTCGCTCGCGTGCTCCGCCGACGAGTGCGCCGACACGAGCTCCTCGTGCTGGCTCTGCAGCGTGTTCAGGGTCCGGGAGAGTTCTGTTTTTCGGCTGCATTAGTGACGATGCTTTATTGTTTAGGCCGAAATGGATGGTGGGTGCTGTTCATTGCTTTTCCCCAGTGGGTATGAAGGGGGTTTCTTCCTTCAGGGGACACGTACTCTTCAGGGACGACTCGGCATCTCGTATCCGTAGCTCCCGCGCTTGTTTAAGAGTCGAAAGAGAGTCCTGCACGCGCGCGATAGCGAGCTTGTCCGGGGCGATATTGAAATTGTTGATCGTGTGGTTGATGAGCTATGTCCCAGGTTTAGCCGTTTGACCGTCTAGATTGGAAGACCTAATCGTGCGCACCGTTGCGGGGTCCTCGTCGAGAAGCATTGTGATGATATTTCCAGTCTCCCAATTTCCAGTATTTTATGTATGGTTGCCTGTAGCTGTTTCTTGTCAACTGATTGATTGCGACAGGTCTCGCATGCTAGTATTCAAAACGCGATGCTACCGGTATGTAATTATTAATGAGTGGAGAGTTTGTAGGCTGCCCTAGTCCGAACTTGGAAATCCGCGGAAAACAAATATCACCAGGACGATAATCGGGGGCTTGACGAGTAGGGATTGGCTTATCAGTTTATCGGAGTTCAACACGAGCTGCGTCATCGAGCCACGAGCCACAATCAAATACCCGCGCACAAGGTCAGGCAGGACCCACCCGTGGCACCACATCCGGGTTGACTCCAACTCTGGCAGCTACCGCCACACTTCGACATCTGCCTAGGTATTGATTAAGATGCTTTTAGTATTCTTCGCGAGTTACATCTCTGATCTTCTCCATTAGGTACATTTTGGACCTGAACGCGATTATTGTTTAGCTTCCGTACAGGACAATACCGCAATACTTCCTTGGTGCTCCATCTGGCCGCCAGTTCACAATGACAGCGCTACCTCGTAAGTGCGACTCTTTTGGCGGGGTTCTGTTCGGGGTGGGAACTCGGCGTATATGTGAGAATGATGCTAACTAGGTCGCTACCAGATGCCGTCGATGCGGAAACGTATGCTACCCTCAAAGACTCCTGGGCTGATTACCCGGCCAGCCCTACTGACTTTACCTTGGATAGTCCGCTCAAACCTTCAGAACTCCAAGTTCTGCGCGCGCAGTATGAGAAGGAGGGCGAGATGGTAGGAGTGCAGACGAAGTTCAACTACGCATGGGTATGGCATACTTTCGAAGCGGTCCTGCACAATTGCTCTCGACCGATTTTTTTTTTTTTTCTAACGGTGCTCTAGGGCTTGGTAAAATCGAATTCCCGAAACGACCAACAGGAGGGCGTCCGCCTGCTGTCAGATATCTTCCGCGCATCGCCTGAACGTCGTCGCGAATGCCTGTACTACCTGGCGCTCGGAAATTACAAACTTGGCAACTACGCCGAAGCGAGGCGGTACAACGACCTCCTGCTGGATAAGGAGCCGGCGAACCTACAGGCGGCGGACCTGCGAAGGCTCATAGACGACAAGGTGGCAAAAGAGGGACTGATGGGCGTCGCAATTATTAGCGGTGTTGCTGTCGCAGCCGGTGTAATTGGTGGCATACTGTTCCGTGGCAGAAAGCGGTAGGCCGAGGTATTTATTCCATGGATGAGATAAATAGGAGAGCCCCCGTTCAACCTTCGAGGTCTATGGGAGAAGCAGGTTCACCATTATCGAGCTTGTTTCCTAAGTCGCAAACAACGGCGTTACTTTGGCAGGTAGGCTCAAGGTGAACATCTCCCCGTATTAGCAGGCAAAGCATGCTGTATTGTATTACTAGGCAGATATCTAGGCTATCCAGTCAATAACCAAAAAAAAAGGGGTCGAAATCGTAGTATGACAACGAGCGTCTACTCGGGGTCTCGATGGTTCGACTCGACCTTGAACCGAACCTAGATGGTTAAGTATATTTTGAAACTGTTTCTTCCGCAATTTTAGCGCAGTATGACACAGGCCAGGAGACTGCATCCTAACTGCATATCGCTGAGTTAACGAGAGACTGGCGTCGCTCCGGCTACCTCGATACTATAGAGCTAGAACGAGCGGCAAGACGGAAAGGCCGCATTCCGATGTAAAGGCATCGCATGGTGGCTAGAGGCTACGTGATTCCCCTATCAAATGTGGCTGTGCTGACCGGGGGCGAAGCTGGGATTTGCCCCCGCCGAGCTCTAGAAACATGACGAAAGCAGGCGAAGGTACGACCATGTACAAGTGCTCAGTGATTCACTCAGGCTTTTGTCGTACGTATGTACCTACCAGTAGAGATCTACGTCTGCTCATTTCCAATCCATAGCGCCATGATGTGTCTGGATTTGTCAGGCCTACAGGTATGCTCGTTAGTAGGGAATGACTCTAGAAGTGGTTAAGTTGAATATAAAGCCGCCCACCAGCAGTATTCGAATTTGACTCGGGATCGTAAATCTTTGAGGTCCTCCCAATATCCTGCATGTGTAAACTGGAGTACATCGGAGGGCACCTTCGTACCCTTCCCGGCCGTTAAGGGCGCATGCATCCCCCTGTGGCCTACCAGGACCTGGTCCCGTCCCCACGTTGCCACGACATCATAACTACTTACTGACAGGATCGACTCATATATCGCACATTGAATGTCTCCCCCACCATCTTCCAATATCGATTCCATTGGGTATTCCCGAATTCCTGCTGACCCAGTTCGATCGGGTTCACTGATCAATCTGATGCTGTTGCCGGTCTTTTCAGCTGCCCGCCTAGAAATAATTTTACCAAATCAGTATGCACATAATTACTCATCCAGTACCTGCCGAAACAATAAGTACTGAGCAGGTCGATTGCCGCCGGGGCTCTCCTCGCTGATTCACTTTTCTGAAAGTTTCCTCGCTTTGAGTCGTCAACTACAAGACGTGTAAGTTTTTTACAGCTTCTATTATATGGGTTGATTTTCCATGATTCAATGCGCCACCAGCTTAACCTAACCAAATTCAAATACACAACATAAGCGCATCTCCCTATAACACATCTACTGTGCACACTTACTCCCGCACCACTACATATAAATACATTCACGGTATACCTAGGTACCTATCATCTCTAGAAAGGCCACGATTCCCGAAATGCAATTCTTGCTATATTCACTCGGCATAAGCTAGCCTTCTTCTCTACGATCAGCTGTTGACGTCCCCCAAGCCAAACAGATTTTCTCATCGCGACCGGGTCTGCCCAGCTTTCTGCAAAAAGTCGCAGAGTCACACAAGAGTTCCCGGCTTTTGCCATCGCCTTGCTTGCGCCTAGTAGCAAAGCATTCAGCGGAATCCGCTATCTCCGACGACACCGGCCAGCCTTTTCGGATACTCTTCCGGCCCCCTGGACGGCACCCAACATATTCTGTGTACCATTCTTTGCACGGTCTTCTTTAATACGACCTCCCGAACCATCCGGCTAACCCCAAAACCGCAGAGAGATATTTTCCTACCATTCAGTGCGCAGTGTAATTCTGCCTTACCCCGCGCAGAGCCTCTCGGGTTATTCCGCATAGCCCTAAGCCGCCGCTCTACTTCGTAGAGATCGGTCATTTGGACAAATCGTTGATTCTGCCACTTTCCAAGTAAAGTCGTCAGCCTGGCTTTCCGAGCGCTTCGAGGAGCAACTGGCCTAGTTTTAGGCCTTGGACTTACGGCCCTCGCCGCATATCAAAATTCACAGAGGCAGGGCCAAATGGCGTCCAACTCGTCCCAGTCTCGTCATCTTGACGCCACTTCCGGTCGTGAGGTCGTCTTTTGTCATCAGTGCGAAAATGAGTGGTACAGAGACGAGCATGGATATTCCCTGACCTGCCCCCGCTGCCATGGGGAGGCAACTGAGATCGTATATGCATCTTTATCTTCTTTTTCTTTCGCGAGTTCGTGCTGACCAGACCCAAGGTCGAACCTGAGAATGATCCCCGACCGATGAACCAGGACTTATTTTCTGACCTGGACCGTCATCACCCCCACCGCCGCCACTATGCCGACACGGATTCGGATCCCGATGAGCCCGACATTGATGACCATTTTGTCCATGGGCCTGGCGGTTTCTTTGGTCAGCGTAGTATATTCCGGACTCCAGAGCACCCATCTACCCGGAACGCAGCCCGCGCGGCTCCCGACGATGGCGAGGCTATCATCCGCAGGTTTACCGAGTTGCTAGGAGACATCGGAGGACCTTTATCCGTTGGCCGTTCAGGCCCTGATACGTTATTCCATGAAGGTGGCGGCGGCGGCGGCGGCGCTCCCCAGGTCACCTATCGAAGAATATCTGGCCCGGGTTTCCGTGGTGGTATGAGTAGCTTCACCATAACTACTGGTCCTGTGGGAGGCAGAATCCGGCAAGGGGGACCGGGTCCCGGGCCCGCTGGTGATGAGGAATTCACAAGGTTTGTTGCCCTCTTACAACCATAACAGACTCCGATAGTGGTCTTGACGTACAGCCTGGCTAATTATCAATGTAGGATTTTCGGCAATATTTTTAGTGGTCCTCCGCCTATGCCACCCAGAAGTCCGCCCGGAGAAGATGACCCGAACGGCCCTAACGTAGATCGTGAGGCTCGCAATCCTGATTTCGCGATGGCCCTTCACCATCTCTTTGCCAGCTTCCTTAACCCGCATGCGGTCCAGGGAGATGTCGTCTATTCTCAGGAGGCATTGGACCGTATTATCACGAACCTGATGGAGGCAAACCCACAGTCTAATGCCCCACCTCCTGCCTCGGAAGATGCGATCTCGAAGCTGCCGAAGAGAAAGCTAGATGCCGAGATGCTGGGGCCGGATCTGAAGGGCGAATGCACTATTTGCATTGACGAAGTGAGTATTGGAGACGAGGCCACTGTGCTGCCGTGTAAGCACTGGTTCCACAACGATTGTGTCGTCTTATGGTTGAAGCAACACAACACATGCCCCATCTGTCGTGCCTCCATCTCCGGAGAGGCTGCCGGTCAACCCCGTGGGGATTCTTCGGCCTCCCAGCCTGGCCCTTCTGGGTTCTCTCCTTTCCCTAGGCCCGGGCCTGCAGAGAGACGGAGATCGAACCTACGCAACAGAGGAGAGGCTCGTCTCGATTCGATCCGAGACTTAGCCAATCCGCACGATCGCCGTCAGACGCCTAGACGAGACTCGAACTCGCCCCCTATGGAGAGTCCTCTAGCGCAATCGCCAAGGGTTCGCAGTCCGTCCCCGTCTAGCCGTCGATCAACGCACAGTGACCGTACTCGCGAGAGAAGCTCGAATAACCATAGCGGGCCCTTACACTGGCTGAGAGATCAGTTCAGAGGCGATCGACGAAATTAAACGTCGAGTGGGCTCCAGCCATCCTGGGAGACATGAATAGAACCACCCTCAGAAATTGGCTCACCGTTGCTTTTCTGAGTAGGTCGGGAAAAGAAAGCGAACCTTAGACGGATCGCGAGTACGTGGCATCATACCGCGTATACGAGTTAGGAGATCCGAAACGATATCATGTGTCCCTCTCACATGGGACATGCCCGGAATCTCCTTCATGTGAGTAGTCAGTGATTGGAATCGCCACGGATACTGAATCCGCATGGGACATCCCTTTTTGCGAAGTGTTGCTGTCTCGGAGGCTTCGTCATGTATAATTCACTGAAACAGAACGTGCGAATTTTCCTGTGTTGCATATGGCGGAGGGTGCGCAAGGCGTTGAGGAGTTTCCAAAGAGTGGAGGGAGGCCATACTGCCCCCTTTGGGGAAGCAAGCTCTGCTCGACTCACTGGGAATTAAGGTCTAGGTCCTAATCGGGATAGACCTGCAGACATGGAATAGCTGTGTGTTGCGAACAATACAAAATCGTTGATGACTAAAAATACCTAGAGGCGAATGCTTTTCTGTGACCGAGGAGGATCCTGGTCGTAGGTCATGATGTTAGAGTGGCCCGCTCGTAATGACAGGAGTGGACGGGAATGTCGGACACTCGCCGTAGATCGTAGCGACCGACGACGCCCATCTGTCTCCCCTGCCGTCCCATGGAGTAAGTAAGATCACAGCGGGATCGAGTGTATGAATGCAGGTATGAATTATATTGAAAGTATGTACATCTCAGCCACCGAGGACGCACGCACGCACTATCTCCAAGCTTTCTCCAAACTCCGGGAACGCCCCCGCCTGGTATCACTTATGGGTTTTGAAGGGAAGGAACAAAAAAACAAAGGGTCGTGGGGAAAGGGCGCCGCCGCAAAAATATTCTTCGGTATGGTGGTACGTACACGGTTCGCAAAAAAGAAAAGCCACGATGGGCGCAGGAAGGAAGATTAGTTTCCACCGCCGTCCTCCGGATCTTCTTTTCCCTCCTTTGGGCTTTGAACGGCGAGAAAATACCTGCCGTAAAGCATGTACCCAAACACGCCCTAAAAATATCCCCTCCCCTCTCCTTCGTCTCGTAGTACAAATCCACATCTCTGCAAAACCCCTCTCGCTGAAGCCGGCCGTAACTAGGTTGGTAGATAGGTAGGTACGGGGGTGTTACACTCAGGAACCCCCCGACAGCACCTCGAAGATACCGCTCATGCTGTCGTGCGCCGGCGGCAGCACCGGCGCGAGACCGGGAAGCGCGCCCCTCGCCCTCGCGGGCGACGGCTCCAGGAGGTCCAGCGCCGGCGAGTCCTCGGCCTCCCCGGCCATCGGGCAGAACGGCGACGTGCGGACCGTGCGCGGGGTCGTGGGCGAGCCGGACGCGAGCGACGCGGCCGAGGACGACGACGCGGAGGACGGCGAGTCGCCCGACAGGTACGCCATCAGCAGGTCGCGCACGTCCGACGGCGAGGCCATCGCGGGCCACGGCCGGCTGATGCGCCGGTAGGCCCTGTACCCCCTGTACTGCTGCGCCGCGGGGTCGGGGCTGCCGGCGCTGCGCGGCCTGCCGGGCACCGCCGGTTCGACGACGGGGAGGGTTCTTCCGACGTCGCCGCCGACGTACTGTCTCGTAGTCGTCCTCGTCGTCGGGGACGGCGGGTTCATCGCCAGCGGGGAGCGCAGGTCGAGGTTCGACACGGTCTTGAGGAAGATGGTGCGGCGGCGGGCGGTCCGCGACGCGTCGGGCCCCTCGAAGAGGTCCAGGGCCTCGGCCACGGGCACGTTGCTCGGCGCCGTGTGGTTGAGGTCGCGCAGCAGCGCCTCGGCCTGGTTGTCGTCGAGGCCCGCCAGCAGGTCGACGACGCTGTCGACCGAGGGCTTGGTGCGGAGGTGATGGGCTCTGTTGGACATGTTTGGCGTGTGAGAGAGTGCGTGCGTGTGATGCTTTGACTATCAAGTTACTGTTTGGACCGTGCTGGACTGGGCTGGGCTGAGCTTGGGCTCGAGGGACGGATGGGCGAATGAAGGCTCGGTCGCACAGATTCGATCGTACCAGATCGGTCAATGGGTAGTCATCGATTGGATCGCGAGGGGGAAGCGTCGTGAGCTGGGAAACACGGAAAGGCACAAATAAGAGAGCGCATAGACTATCAATCTGCCATAAAACGAGTGGTTGCAGATTGCGAAAGAAGAAAAAAAGAGGTATTGCGTTAAGGAACGTGTTTAGACCAGGTAAGTAGGGTGGTTCGAAGCGAGGGATGTTCAGGGATACCTCATGTCGTCTCGTCTGTATCAGGTGATAAGACGAGCGAAGCGAAGGGAAAGGAAGAACAGGCGAAATCACCAACAGAGACTCCGAGTCGAAATAGTGTAAGTTAGTTCTTGAGCTAGAAAGAAAGGAGAATGAACAATATCTCGGGCGGGGGTATGAATTAACTCGTGCGAGGTATACGAAAAGAAGGTGATTTGCGTCTTGGCGCAATGTCCGGGAGCTCGAGTGGGTCCTCCGTTCCTGGCTGGAGATCATAATATTTACATTCCTTTACTATCTGGTACATTGCCTGGTACATTACCTTCGAATTATGATGAGAGAGATATGGCTCTCCCCATCCATAGGTACCTGGGTAGGAAAGTACGAAGTTCATACACTTGACGTCCTCACATCGGTTTCAACAGGGAAAGATTCATGCTTAAGAGAGCCAGAGAAGGGTTTATCATGAAGCTTCAAGTGCCGGGGAAAATCAGCGGAACAGGGGAGACGAGTGTCACCTGAAGCTTTAGCTCCCAGCGCTAGGGGGGGATGCTACAGTTCCACGGCATGGAGGTCTCGGCGGGGGGCCCCACCTCATACTCGCTCGCTTGCATCCGGAGCTACCCGGTTAATGGGATGGAACTTGCACTCACTCGCACATTTCACCCGGAACGCCAATTGACGACAGCAGCACGGGGCATTCTACCGGCGCTCATGTCATGGCCTATTGCGCGAGCTAGGGGCGGTCCCGGCCCCGCTTAAAACACGTGGGAATCTAGACGCTCACTCGATATGCAAGGTCTTCTTGTGTCGAGGCGCTAGCTGTGGTCTAAGCTCGTCTGTTCGGCTTGAACGGAGCACGGCGTAAGCTGGCCGCCCTCAGTTTATAGAGGGCCACAGAGCTCGAAGTATTACCAATGCCTTCCTCCGGCCCCAATGCTGAACCATTTTTTCACTATCGGGATGGGTGTCCTGTTCCGTCTTCAGATAGTGACCGCATTCCAGCAGTTCAACGCCCATCTGAGTTTCGCTCACTTGGAGATCTATCACGGTTCGGCCAGGGGGGAGGCCAAAGTTTCCTGTCGGTGGTACACCTCTTTGACGCATCTCGACCACGAGCGTCAGCCACTGTTAGGGATTCCCCTGTCATTTTATGGGAGCTCTGGACGGAAAAGTAGTCTATTAGTTGGCTCTTATACTTCACCGTCCCAACGGTTCTGCTGTGATTCCAGGAATTAACGTATCTTACAGAGCTGGGCATTCTGTCGTGTCCTCATGATGCTACGGCTTTGCCTCTATCCCCTTCACGGACCTGGTAGACCAACTCTGATTCTTAAAACGAATCAAAAGAGAACCCGAAGTTGACCTGGCCTTCAAAAAAAGGTCTTTGTAGACGAATTTCCGATGTCCGATATTCTCGCCGTGGCTGCTATCGGTTTACAAGGTTCTATTGGGAGCGAAGACTCGCTCTTCAATACGGTCTCGGCGAAGGAGATGGCTCTTTCGGGAATCTCGAGATCTTTTCATCTACAAATGCTGCCGGGAGGTATCCCTCTGCTCTTTTCCCGGACTCGATGGGTTTCATCATGGTAGTGAAAAATGAAACACATCCCTGCATATACGCATTGATGCCGTCTCCCTGACACAAGAAGCGAAGGGTTCGTCCTGATTTTGTCTGTAGCGATAAAAGATACTAGGCTAGAGGAAGGGCGTGAGCTTATGACCCTCTATGAGAAGCCGCCGTTCGAAGAGTCTAATGAGAGTCCCGAACGCAGATAAGTATTCCATGTTTCGAAGTCCTCAGGAGGCGGAAGCGAGCAGTGTAGACGCAATCGACGTCTTCCAAGTTGCAGTAGGTAAGTTGAAGAAGTACATATAGCTTGGCACTTATTACGACATCGCACCCCGCACGCTCCTCAGCTGAACTACCGCCCCACAGGCACCATCCATAGCTTACCCCAAGTTTCTATCCGGGGCTTTGATTGATGTCGGCCAAGCAGAGGGGGGCGAAGGAGGGAAGCTCGTGTCCACACTGGTCGAGACCCCTCGAGCCTTCGACAGAGTTTCGCTGACCGCCGCCCTCGATGCAGCGACGTGTTATAGCATCCGAACCTTATTGCCGTTTATAACCAATGGATCTCCTCCCCGTCTTCCACCGGCAAGCTGCCCCAGCTGCCGGTCGCGTGCCCCAGTTCCCGATCTGGCGAATCGGGTGTACGGTGAGGCCCTTTTTATTTTCTCGTGCGCTCGACGTTCACTGCCCTATCAGGTAATCCGTTACTCGAACTTTACGTATTTCTGAGATCCCCCGATCCTAGGTATCCGAGGGCAGCTGCCTTACGCAAGACATATAAAACGGGGATCATCCGCTGCCCTGCTGGGACTTGTTTGTTCTCGACAATTGCATTAAGAAGAAAGTTACGTGCGGTAGCCAGTAGTGCAACAGTGGAACAAGCAGGAATCTTATCGTGAGATAGTGGTTCGATACACAACACTATCGTCCGTCATCCACACTACTACGAGCTTACGAATCTTTGACCGCCCATTCAATTTCTCGTGACGCCTTCTACTTATTCTGCTTTCATATCGTCGTTGGAACATACCTCTTTTCGCTTTGGCTCCTGAACAAAGCCAAAGGCTTCTCTAGCTAGTCCAGCTCACTACACAAGCAATAACTAGACGATCAACATAGCCTCCTGCGTATAGATCTAACTACTACATATCCCATCTTCCACATCTTCTCTCTTTCTCGTTAGCTACCACCCGCTCGTCTGTGGAGGTAGAGGAACTCGAGCTTGAAAGAAGCCGAATCCTAAACCCGACAACCATGGACCACACCAGAGGACACTCGGCGCCCAACATGCGTCCTTTCACGTAAGTCTCTCCTTCTTTCTTCTATACTTCAACTCCGCCCACTTAACTCAGTCCTCTACTAACACGGGATGCCCCCCGGGGCAGCAGCAGCACCAAACACCGCGGACTAGCGCTCTTCGCCCTCGCAGCCGCCGGCCTGGCCGCCGCCGGCGTGCAGTACGGGCGCTCGGCGATGCGGCGCAACGAGTTGGCGCAGCGGAGCGGGGCCGGCAGCGACGCGCCGAACCTGTACGTGAGCGTCGACCGGAGCGGCGGAGGTATCTGATCAGCATCCGCATCCGATGACCGGAAGCACCGGGTCGGACCTTCGATAGTATATGTAGGTAATAACGGGATGGACGAGATGAGGCAGACTCCCGTGCGTCTGTCAGTCTGTCTCTCCGGGCCTTCCCGGCCCGGCCCGGTCCGGGTTCCGGATCCTGAACCCGAACATAAACTCGACACAACAACACCACCTAATACGATGTCCCGATCGATGGGCATCACATCACACGGGCGTCTTCAGCAGTAATGGCGTCGGAGTCTATTCATGGGAGGTTGACAACCAGGGAAAAGAGACGAGATAAAGAAAAGGCGTTGACAGATGTCTTGCGGGCCCACCAGGCGGCCGTGAGGATAGGATGGAATGGCTAACTAATATCAGGGCAGCGGCTAATTCCAAAAGAATCACACGTTCCGGAATCGGTAGGCATACATTTGAGGTCTAACATAAGGGCGGACGGGAGACAGGAGATGGCGTTACACTTGTGTATACGTACCGTACTTGTATCATATGACTGACGGACGGACGGACGGACGGACCGATGGGCGCGCTCTATGTATAATGGCTTCCGGCGCTTTCGCTTAGGTTGTGAAAGGCTTTTAAATATCATTAATAATGAATGAATATGAACCAGACGAGCGAGGTGCTCGCTAAAGCGCGTGCAGATAGACTAAGACATGGTCTGATAACGCTGACGCCGTGATTCTTCTCTTCGAAGTCGATCTCGCGCGTGTCAACCGGACTACGCGGAGCCATATATCTATCTCGTGCCGATGGATCGTGTAATAAATTGCGCACATAGCCACCGACGCGTCGCCGGAAGCTACTCTACAGAGATGGAGTAGGGCTTATAAGTTGAAATCGCTTAGGAGTCGGGGGTTGTTTAGACCCCCATTATAACATCTCATATTGCGCTGCCCGCTCACTCACTCATTTTAGATGCGGCAGCAGCACCACCTTCACACGCGGAGACAAGGCGGGATAGGGTCACACAAGACGAGGATAGATTAAGGTTGCACAAAACTGGTTTTCCGTTCGTTCATCGGGTCTCATTACTAGGAAATCGAAACCTAAGGGGACCTAGGCATACGTATGTACATACAGATCGAAAGACGAGAGGAGACGGAAGGAAACGGGTAGTAAGGAAGTAAAAACGGCTGAACAAAGAAAACTAGTCCAGCGGCCTCTGAGCAAAAACGACAACCCCCCAGCTAGCTGTCCAGAACGCCATTGCCATCGTTCGTTCCTCTCCGCCGCGGCTATGACCAAAAAAAAAAAAAAAAAAAAGGGTGCTGGACCACCCAGTTGTTCGCAGAACCCCCCGCCCCAGACTTTGCTCCCTCTCCCTCCGTGCAAACCAACGACGCGTAGTGAATACCATACGGAGCAAGAGGGAAGAGCTGCTCTTTAGAGATGGGAAGACTGGATTCGCGGAAGAAGCCATCCCAAGCATAGAAGGGACCGAATGAACCAGACTAAGAAGCGATGGGGGTATCTTCGTATTAGACGATCAACTGACGATCCAACGGATGGAATACCGGCGGTTGTTCTACGCGATACCTTACAGTTTGAGGAGAGCTTATTCGCTATCATCAGCAGCGAAATCGTCGCTCGGCTCATCATCGTCGTCATCAAGCTGCGGATCGTCCTCGTCCTCATCGCTCAGGTCGTCAGGGATGTAGATAGGTTTTGCTTTGGCAGCGGCCGCACGACCGGGCCTGGCGCGGGCGGCCGGCCGGGCCGGGGGGGAGTCCGCGTCGGGCATCTCGAGGTCGTCCGCCTCGTCGCTGTCATCGATGTCGAAGATGTCCGCCCCCTTCTTCTTGGGAGGAGCCGCCTTGCTCTTCTTGACGCCGAGGGCCTTGGCCGCGGGCGAGAGCTGCACCGCTTTAGGCGCCGCCGGCTTCCTCACCGGCGCTTCCTCCTTGGCCTTGCTCTTCGTGCCGGCGGAACGGCCGCGGCTCTTCACGGCCGGACCCCTGGAGGACGCAGCTGCAGATGGGGCAGCCTTGGACTTAACCTCTTCGGTCGAAGAGGTAGAGGCCTTTGGTCTGCTCACGGGCTTGGAGACGGGCGGCAAGTCATCGTCAGACAGGAAACTGTCAAACACGTTGTTCTTCCGGGCACTCTTCTGTGGCGAAGAAGCTTTGGCAAGCAGCTCATAATTGGTGTCATCATGGTCATCGAAGTCAAAAGTCTTGGAAGGCTTGCTCTTGACTTTCAAGGCAGTGGTGCTGCTCTCCGGTCGCGACATGGCAAACAGACTAAGACGGCCAGTCTTTTCCTCCGGCGAGCCAGTGCCTTTGTTTGTGATACCCTTAACCATGGCGCCAACATCGCCAAGCATCTTGTCGTCATCGTCACTCTCGGACTCATCGTCATCCACTATCCAAGTCTTCGCCTTGGTGGCAGCAGCGCGTTTGCCCCTGGATTTGACGGGTGCCTCCTCTTCTGACTCGTCTTCGACGGGGACCGGCTTGTCTTTTTTGGTTGGCTTACTCTTGAGGGCAGCGTAATCGTCTTCGTCTGAATCGTCGTCAATGAGCGTTGGCTTCTTTTTAACGGGTTTACTATTGACGGCAGCGTAATCGTCTGACTCGTCAACAGGCACCGACTTCTCCTTTTTGGGGGGCTCCTTTTTGGCGGGTTTACTTTTGAGGGCAGCGTAATCATCATCTGAGAAGGCGTCCGAGTCGTCGTCTGCCCCATCCAGACCCGTCTTCTTGGGCTTTGGTGCAAATTTCTCAGCGAATCTCTGATGCGTCTTCTGCTCAATCCGCTTCTCAACGGTCTTCGGTTTGGCAGCGGCTTTGGGGGCGGCCCTCGACTTAGCAACAGGAGCATAATCGTCGTCATCCTTCGCCTTGCGTCCACGTCCGGCCCCGATCTTCTTCGAGGCACGGCGGCCCATCCTACGAATAGTCGTGGTGATTTCGGCATCGAGGCGCAGTTGGTTCTCCCACTCCTCCTCGAACTCGTCGAGATCTTGGCACCAGAGGTCCTTCACGCTACGTGCCTCTAGTTCTAGCTCTTCGGACTTCTTTTTGCCGATCTGCTCTTTGAGCCGATCGAGGCGTTCCTGAGTGAACGACCAAATAGGCATCTGCGCAATATTAGCCATTTCCCATCAAACCCGTGACGGGACTCAACGCACAGAGAGAAGATAGTCATAGTCTCTTGCACCGCCCTCATTATCCACACCTTCCTCGGAATTTTCGCCGTCCTCGCCTTCGATCTCATCCTCATCTGCCTTGGTCTTCTTGTTGTCCTGGTTTTTGGGGAAAGGGTCGTACTCTCGTTTGCGGAGCTCGGCGACAATGACATCCTTCTTCTTGCGGGACACAACCAGCTTTCCGTCCATAATCTCTGTGATGAACCTAGCCTGGTTTGTCAGTCGGAGCCAATCCGAGCGCAAGACGCCAAGCCAGTATGCCTGAATCTGTCAGCATTCAATTCAGCCATACAATCGATTCGTAGACAGCGTACCTTGCGCTCTTTGTACATCTTCAAGCGGAATTGGTAGAATTCCTCCAGGATGTCCTCAACCCTGTCGTATTTCCGGATCATGCCACGTGAATCGAATGCAACTAAATTGGAAGTAGCGACTTGCTTCGTGAGCTTGAACTTCTCAAGAAGGCCTTCGTCAAGGGCTGCCTTCATGTGCTTCTCATCCATCTGGATCTCAAAATGCACATTGTTGTGGTCGTTGAATTCCTTGTAATCCTTGATGAATGACGGCACCTTTTCAGCACGGATGATTTCTTCAAGCTTTGCTTTGAAGTCATCAGTCCACATGCGAATAGGCAATTCGGTGATGATAACCTCATTAGGCTTCTTATCATCCACAAAGGCAATACCGTTAAACTGGTAGCGGTTAGCATCTGCGGCTACAGGCGTGCCCTTCCAGCCCCTGAACCATGGGGTCATCGTCTCAAAAGGCTTCTCTTCCGAACCGTCTAGTCGGCCCATACGTCTCTTCAGGTTTTTGATGATGTCGGATGGATGGTAGTTGGGAATTGAAGTACTCCATCCCGTACCAATACCATCTGCACCGTTGATCAAGACCATGGGCACCACTGGCGCGTAGACCTTGGGCTCAATCCTCTTGCCGTCTTCGACATGATGCTCCAGATTGGGTTCATCCAATGGGTGGAACACACGGCGGGCGAACGGAGATAGACGGGTATGAATATATCGAGCACTAGCAGCGTCTGAACCGCCTGCGAGTCGAGAACCGAAGTTTCCGCTGGGCTCAAGACAGTTGACGTTGTTGGATCCCACAAAGTTTTGGGCGAGACCAATGATCGTCTGTTGCAGAGACGCTTCACCGTGATGGTAGGATGTCTGTTCGGATACGTAACCTGCCAACTCAATGACCTTCTTATCCTTGACCAGGTTCCGCTTCAGGCAAGCATATATGACCTTACGCTGACCAGGCTTC
Source organism: Monosporascus sp. CRB-8-3 (assembly GCA_004155055.1). Taxonomy (NCBI): domain Eukaryota; kingdom Fungi; phylum Ascomycota; class Sordariomycetes; order Xylariales; genus Monosporascus; species Monosporascus sp. CRB-8-3. The sequence continues at coordinate 8,684 of QJNZ01000148.1, read as the reverse complement.
AGACCATCAATGACTGATGGAATAGACCGCATGTTATCAGCCATACTAAACAGAATCAACTCCTTGTTGACAAAGTCGTTGTAGGTGATACTCTTAGTCGAGTGGTCTAGATACGTGCCGGGCACGAAGTTGCCGAGCCATTCCTTACGAGCATCTGCCTTCTTCTTGGAGAAGGCAAGCTCGAGCAGCTCGGCTTCTTCTGGCTTCATCACATCGAATTCCTTCAGGTGGTTATCAAGGTCCTTGAAGTAGACCTGAGCATCCTCGTTCGAACTGGTACCCAAACCCTTGAAGTACTTGTAATGCCATCGCTTAATTTCAGGTTGATGTGCTTCCTTCCATTCCTCGTATTGAGGCTGCGTGAAGAAGGACTTCAATTTTAGAGGTTTCTTGGGATTCGGGCCCTGCCAGACCTTCACGATTGGCGTGATGAACTCCTGGAAGAATTCGGGGATCTTGAGCAACGAGGGGTATTGGACCTGTAGGAAATTGATGAGGAGACCTTTGATATGGCTACCATCGTGATCTTGATCCGCCATGATCATCAAGTGACCGTATCGGAGACTCTTGGTATCAGTGTAGACTTGTTTGTGCTTTAGACCTAGGAACTGCTTGATGTTTTGAATCTCCTGATTCTTGGTGATCTGGTCGATTGATGCGTCACGAACATTGAGTAGTTTACCTCGGAGAGGGAAAACACCAATGCGATCAGGGTCCAAGATTGCGCGTCCAGCAACAGCCAAACTCTTGGCAGAATCACCTTCAGTCAGGATCAGAGTACACTCGTGACCATGCTTGGTGCCAGCCAAGTTAGCATCGACGAGCTTGCTGTTGCTGATTCTTGAACGTTTGTTGCCATCGCTCTTGGCGAGCAGCTTATCGGCCTTCTGCTCGGCAAAATGGATGATGTTGTTGATCGCATCCGTTTGGCTGATCTGCTTGAGGAACTTGTCCGACAAGACACACTTGCTCCCAAACTGACTGACTTTGGTAGTCATCTGCTCCTTGGTTTGCGAGTTGAAGGCGGGGTTGTTGATCAAGCAGTTGATGAAGATAAAAATGTGGTTTTTAATGTGGGTGGCCTTTAGCGAGTGACCCTTCTTCCTTTTGTTCAGAGTCTTGAGAAGCGATTCGCAGATTTGGTCTGCAATATAGTTCACGTGGGTTCCCCCAGTAGTCGTAGCAATAGCATTCACAAACGAGACCTGCTGGAATGAGCCGTCAGATACCGCAAAGCCGATTTCCCACTGTGGATGAAGCTTCGAGTCCTCAAGGATGACCGTAGTGGAAGCATCAGCTCCCTCCTCCCCGCGTTCTCGGTTGATGGCCTTGGCGTACATCTCGCAGTATTTCTTGAAGTTGAGCTTAATATGGACGTCGTTCAAGTACACCTTGATGCCCTGAACAGTGCCAGCCATATCATACACACGCCGGTAAAGTAACGACTCGAGGTCGTCGTCAATACCCTCTGGCATGCCAAAGCGCTCGAAATCGGGCTTGAAGGAAACGCGCACGAAGTCACTAGACTTGCTAGAGCTGATTTTGGCCTTCTCCATCTTTCCCATGTTGTCTCTCCAGGTCTGCTTATATCTCTTCCCGTTCTTCGAGTCCTGACATTCCAGGGTGAATTCGGTACTGAAAACATTGCAGAGCTTGGCACCATAACCGTTTCGACCACCAACGGTCTTCTTCTCGTTGTCATCGAAGTTGGAACCAGCAAGGAGGTGGCCGAAGACCAACTCGGGAATATAGACGTTCTCTTTCTCATGCATCTCCACCGGGATACCTTTACCGTTGTTCTCGACGGTGATCCGACCCTCGCCACGGTCAATGGTGACCTTCATATACGTCATGCTGGGGTCTCGTTGCTTGTTGTCGGCAGCATTAACGAGAATTTCGTCGAAAATCTTATAGAGACCGGGCACGACGCCGACCTTAGGACGGAGCTCCATCTGGTTGGTCTCCTTGTTGAACACCCACATCTGCTGCTCGGTGCGCTCAACAGAACCGATATATGTGTCGGGACGTTTTATGATGTGTTCCAACTGCGTCAGCTTTTGATATGTTTCCGTAGCGGTCTTCTTCTTGCTAGGTTTCTGCTGTGGGGAACCATCGAGCTGCATCATGCTGTCGTTCTCGATCTCAGCCAAGGGGTTGCCGCTTGACTTTTTAGCCGCGGGAGCCTTCTTCTGCTTCTTGGCACTTGGCGGAGTGTGCGAGAAACCAGAGTCATCATCGTCATCGTCGCTCTCGGGCACGGCGCGCTTCTTAGGAGCGGCCTTGCTCGCCTTTAATGTAGTCTGGACCATCTTCTTCGGGGCTGCCTTGGCTGCGGGTTTAGAGGCAGCTTGCTTCTTCACAGCAGGTTTGGCTTTCGGTTTCTGAGAAAGGTATAGGTCAGTACCGTGTAGAGGCGACTGAAGCGCGTGGGTATATCGTTTGGACATGTGATGGGAGAACAGAGAAAATTTTGCATACCGGCTCGGGTGAATAGCCGTCATCCGAGTCGTTCTCGACGTCAAAGACTGAGTCGTCCATAATGTCTGAATCCATGTTGAAGGAGCAAGGGGCGGCAATGCGCGCACGTGGAGAGTTGGGATTGGGGAATAGAGGGATGCGTTTGCGCAAAGCCTTCTGAGGGCTGGTTCAATCGAAAGAAAGAATATGGCAATTAACCAGAACTGCAGCTGATAACGACCAAATTGTGTATGGCCGATTGGGATTAGCGATAGGAAACGCCGTAAGGATTTTGCACAAGGGAACGTATCCCAGCCTGACGTTGACTAGGGAAAAATGTTGTTATCGGCTGTCGCGGTGGTGATAGAAGCCAGCGAGGGAGAAGAGGGCTGTGTTGATGTTGCGCCGGTATCTAATCAGCGAAAGTAAACAACCCGGAACAACACAAATACATGCAACGCGTCCCGTGATGGCGCTTCGGGGCTCCGGCGTCCCCAAAAATTGTCAAAAATGGGGGTCCTTCTCCTTTGGCGCGTTTGTCCTCCAATTGCAGTTGAGTATGGGCTTTGGGTGGGATGGGATCCAGATTTAGCGCGCAGATGAGGTGGCTTGTACCACTGTCTTACTGCGCCACGGGTGCCCCACCAGCCACAATATGCAAGGCAAAGGGGATGGGTTGCGGTTACCAACGTCAATCAATTGGAAGATACCAACGGGACTTCCTCGTTGAGATGGAAACAGCACTCCAGCTAATCACGGGAACGCGACCCAGATGTCTCGTTTATTTCAGTCACATCTGGCCAAAATTAACCGCCATATGAACTATGGCCATGCATAATCACTCCTCAGTACTGTAATTACGAAGCCTTGCCGCGATGAATGCTGAACTCGCACCAGCCCAAGCCAGGATATCGCGACTTGCCTGGACTAATATCCGATCTCAGTCTAGATGGGCCCAATAAAACGACAAGTCACCAGACTCATCAGCACTGTCCGTCATTGCCGTGTGTAAGCAGCCGACAAGTCATTGGTTTTCGTCAGGTCTCTGTCTGGACGAAGCTTCACCTGGTTCCTTCTCGTTCGAAGGGGGACTTCAAGGCTTAGCCCGGATGTTGGCCATTCCCACAACCTCCCGTCTTACCAAAACACATGGCCTTCTAGGATCCCCTTGCAGCCTATTGGTGATATTTCTCCGCTCCCATGTGTTGTGCAACACGGCCACAAAATGCTTCCCAAGATGAAAAGAGGCATGAATTTCCCGAAGTCGACTGTACACACCCGTCAACCCGTGGCTTTGTAGCTGGGTCGCACCGCTTATTAGCTTTCTCAAAGCCCTTCTCATCCTGTCATCCTATGCTGTGCCACGAGAGCCACTGTACAATCATCTGAAACTTTGTTCTTACCTTAAACGGTCTTGACGAGCCTCAGTCCCGTCCTAAAAGGGAACTCAGAAAGGCGACAGCGCGGAAGCAGCCCGATCGTTAAGCTTAGTCGATGCCATCTGCCTTTCTTGCCGTCGGATCCAATGTCCCGTACCTGTGAGATGAGAGACATATGGCCGTAATCTAACCAGGATAACCTTCTTCTGCTGCTAATCCATAGAACAGGTGGGGCATTCCCGCGTACCAGGCTCCCTACGAGAGATGAAGGCTTGGTACAGCTCGTCCATTACACGAGACAATAAGCTTGATCTCAAGTCTTTTGCCCGCTTGATAAGCGCGGATCTTTCTTCCGTGCTTAGGCTTGTCCGATGTGGAGTGGCTCTCCACTTACCATATCCGTTTGTAGGCGGGCACTGACGATGGAATGATTTGCTTGGAGGGGGGCAGAGAATTGGTAACATGAACGGTTGGCTGCAGACGTAGTGTAGTTGGAACCGCACGCATTGACAGCTAAGTCCAGGGGCTCAATGACTCGAGGATCCTCCTGCAGACGAGAAGTGGCTGGCTAGGGCCATGAATGCCCAGGCTGCTCGGCGGACGGACATGCGATAGAATACCAGCCCCTACCCAGCTGAGCCGAATTTTCATATCACTTTCCTCGATAAATCTCCCGACGCCACCATCTCTAACTTGTCGTCTTTCAACTTCGGCCATCGCCAAACCTTTCTTATGTTCACCTCGCTATTTGTAGGCTATTTGTAGCCTAGTGCGGAGAACCTAGTACAGTCGCTTGATCTACCACGGCGGCAACTACTCGTTATCGAAAGGGGCGCGTCACAATAGTCGATCGCCATCTCTCAAAAATCCAGAGAAGGATAAGACTCCGCCTCTGTGTTCCACGCGGACGCAATTTCTGTGCTTGTACGCATCTGGGCTCGTGGGGAAAACATGGTAGTCGTGGTGACAGCAGCAATCTCCGCATTCACTTCAGCATTTGCCGAGAGGATACCCCTTTGGGCATGCTCGTACTTCTCGAAGGGGCACGAGATGATTCTTTACGCAGATGAAAGGGCTATTGGAAAGTTTTCGGATACGCGCAGAGCTCTCCACTAAAGGAATCGCCTTCTCGGCGGTCAAGCAAGGTGACCCTCGCTGCCTTTGGTGACCGACCTCTAAAGAATGCCTCGCAGCGAGGTGACGGGGTGACGGGGTGACGGGGTGACTGACTCCCCTGTAAACTCCCCTTTACGTTGAGAGACATGGTACACGTGTGTCGAGTCAAGCAATCTTTTGTCTGGGATCTCGTCTGCTTCCCAGAGCCCATTCTTTGTTCTACCCTCCTCAGAAACCCGCCTAGCTTGGTAACTTGGACCGCACTACCTGCAGCTTCCCGGCAGGTTGCTTTATGTCAAGAGTCTTCTATGCATTTTCAAACATACCAGGTCCCTGTTTGGGGGCCTCTCCACCGTACAATATTTGCTGTGTCAAACTCATTTGTTGTCTCTAGCGACAGATCCGCTGCGTCATGCAGTCGCCTGTGATCGCCCCTTTCGGGCCAAAAATTTGGGCTGGTGAAATCTAATGAAACCTGCCTTACCTCGATGATTTCCTGGGAAGTCCATGGGCTCGACATGATACAACTAGTACCGCTTGAGCCCATCGTAGCGGCTACAGTCACGGGAGTCGACGGCATTGCTAGGCCCTCTGAAGTAGTTGCCAGTCCCGAAATGCCCGGTAGGAGGTTACTGCGCCGGTCAGGCCCTCTTATTCACTCATTAACCCCGGCTCGGCCGTCTTAGTCTTCGATAGATAACCCGTGACCGTGTCGGCCTCGTCCTGCCTCGTCCACTACCCCATCACCTGTCACTTCGTGGCTTTGAACTCGATCCCTCCAAAAAGGCGGTGGGCGTACACAAACGGGTATCTCTACCCTCACAGGTCGATTCCAAGACATCTTCGACAAAGGGAGCTCTGCACCGAATACACCGATTCACCAAGGCAGCACCGGTCACCGCCAAGTAGTCTGCATATAGTTGCATGACTGGAGACAGTCAAGAAGAAAGCAATCTTTAACCAACTTTGTGCCAACATCGGCTCGTAGTCTGGTGAGGGTAGCCTCAAATCTTCAGCTGTTTGCCCAAATTCAAAAAGCCGTGGTTCTCCTCCCTCTCTCCCTTTCCTCTCCGTCTTCCTGCTGGGCTGCTGCAAGCGCTGTCTAAGTTTCCCCCCTAAGAATACCAATTCGGTCCTCTGTAGACTACGTCCATCGGCGCTGCCTTTACTTGCAGCAGTACCCCATCTTGTTTCGAGACATCCCCCACCGGCTTTCACCGCCATGCTATCTCTATCGTCTCTTCTTAATCCTGCCCCTCCGGGGCCACCAATCAATCGGTTTCCGCCAAGTCCAGCCTCGTCCTCCCCAGCGACGTCTTTTGCTGACGACTCGTCCTTCCTGGACCGTCGCATCATGCCAAAACACAAGATGCCCAAGGACGCTGCCGTGTTCAACACCAAGAGTAGGCCCAAGGGGGTTGTCAACTTCGCTCCCTACGAGAGACTTGACGAGGCGTCTCTCCGCCAGGTGCGGAAGTTCCAAGTGTTCCCGCTCGGGAGGATACAGGAGTACTGCCGGCACATCCCCTACAACAGCGGGAAGAAGGACTTCTACGTGAAGACTGGCCGGGAAAGCTTCGAAGGTAAAATGCGCACACTCCCGAGATTCTCGAGAGCTGCTGACACGTTGACGCAATCACAGTCTTCCAGTACGTTTTCAAGGTTCCCGGGGAGGACGCCGAGTACGTCGTTATGTGGGACTACAACGTCGGCCTCGTCCGTATGACTCCTTTCTTCAAGTGTTGCAAGTATCCCAAGGTAAGTCGGCCTCAAAGGAGTGTCGAATCGTTGCTGATGGCTTCTAGACAACGCCAGCCAAGATGCTGAATGCGAACCCCGGTCTCAAGGACATCACGCACAGCATTACCGGCGGTTCCATTATGGCTCAAGGTACGTCCCCGGGCTTAGTTATATGCTCTACCCACGTCCAGCTAACGAACAGCGCAAGGCTACTGGATGCCGTACCACTGCGCCAAAGCCGTCTGCGCCACCTTCTGCCAACGCATCGCGGGGGCCCTGATCCCCATCTTCGGACCCGACTTCCCGTCGCTGTGCACGCCGACGGACACGCCGGAGTACAGCCGGATGGTCATCGACCCGGCCCTCGTGGCGCAGGCAACCAGGGAGACCGAGCACTTCCGCCGCATATACAACACCATGCTCACCTCCGGGGGCGCTGGCATCAGTCCCAAGCGAGACCGGCGGTTGTTACGGAACCCATACGAGGACGGCAGACAGTACCCCCGGCACCGCATCCGCAAGGCCTCTACCAACCCCTGCGACAGCCCCTACGGCACCGACACCGACGGCGACCTGTCGCCGGCCGCGGAGCGCGGCGTGGGCGATCGCTATCTATACACGCCCGTGCCTTCGGTCCCGACATTCCGCACTCACAGCGGCTGGACGCCGGCCAACATGCTTCCGCACTACGAGGCACCCGGGCCGAGCCCCTGGCTGAGCGCCGTCCCACGGCTCACGACCTCGAGCAGCAGCCTCGCGGCGGCGCATCCACCGCCACCCCCTCCGCCACAGCCCATACATCCCCCTCCCCTGCGCCCTTCATACCAACAAGCGTACCCCTCTCCGCAGCATCCGTGGCGGGCCGGCAAGCGCTCCGCGGACCACATCGACTCGGACTACGAGTACGACGGCGGCGAAAGCCGAACGGCCACCACGACGGGGTCCAACACAGCGGCGGTGAGTCCGTCGGGGGAGGACAGACCCTCCGACACGACGGCCCTCGGAGCGGACAAGAACGCGGCGCTACTGCTGATGAACCTCAGCGTGCGGGATTCGATCGGGGATGCCAAGGGCAAGGCGAGCGAGGGTTCTGGCGTCGCCGTGGCGTCGGCTACGACTTCGCCTCGCAACAGTGCCTTTCCGCGGACCAAGCGGATAAGGTCGAACTCTATGTAGTAGGTAGCGACAATTGGTTAATTTGGGGCTTGGAGTTCGCGTTATGTTGGGTGCATAGCATCGAGGAGTACGCTCACGGTGTCTTCGGTCTGGGAATGGAACTTAGTCATTTAACCTGTAACTGTTGGGTAGTCTTGGCGCGGGAGAAGGTCGAGCAATCACCAGGGGTTTGCTGGAGTTAAGTGTCGGACTTGAGATGTTGGGCGTACCCCTTACATGGCAGTCATGGTGTGAGGTTTTGCCATTTAGCTCACAACTTTGGGTAGCGGAAATGCGACGGTATTTAAAGAACAGTCACCATTTTTTTGTTTTTTGAAACCTGTTTTGGGACTCTTAGATTCTTATTTGTATTGATTTGAGGCTTGGGATTTAACCACCTCCCCTCTCCGCCGCCCTCTTCGCCTTAAACTCCTGCACCCAGGTCTCGGCCTTGGCCTTGGGCAGCACGAACAGGCGGACGATCTCGTCGACGACCTCGACCTTGCCGGACGACAGGGCCTTGAGCAGGGGCGCCTTCTTGCCGACCTTGACGAGCCCGCCGGCCGTCGTCTCCATGTAGCACTCGACGCCCTCGAGCGTGTACTCGCCGGCGGCGTCCCAGGGCAGCGGGAACACGTAGGCGAGGTGGTCGGCAAGGCACTCGGTCTCGTTGAAGGCCTTGACGAAGTCGCTCTCGAGGTGCGCCGGGTACAGCAGCACGGCGGGGAAGCTGAGCGAGCTGCGCGGGTCGTCCGGGTCCGGCACGAGCCGCAGCCCCGCGTCCTCCATCTCGGGCGGCCGCGCCGTGGCGCGCGTGCGGATGCCGCGGGCCTTGAG
>QJNZ01001453.1:0-13505 GCA_004155055.1 Monosporascus sp. CRB-8-3 | reverse complement strand
TGGCACACTACCAGAGAGGCAGCAGCCGGAAGCCTCTAAGACATCAGCCTGCAAGGGTTTGGAAGACGGAGTTGTTAGTTGGCGGTGGCTGGGGCCTTCCTCTTTTACTGGCGAATAGAGTAGACTAGGCAGTTAATGCGACAGATGTCTTCGATGGTTAAGCAGGAACGCCTCATAATGAGTACTGGGTTCTCGGGGATTCAGTTAGGACATGTTCGGAACGAGTATGGGTCCCCTAGAGAAATAGAGGACCTATTTTCTTTGAGTCGTCATTTTTAGTATATTGCTGATTGACTATTATCTATCCAAGTCTCTTGGTAGGTCTCTCTCGAATTATGAGCTTCCGGACTTCCCTAGCTATGGTAGCTTATCACTGGAGACACGAAGTTGATAAGCGCCCAGAGTTGCTGCTACAGACCGGCAGGCTTGTTCCCCCCTGATTCGACATGGTTTATTCTGGCCACCCCCTGTATGTTCTTCGAGGAGACAATACGGTAGTCGAAGCTATACTTCCTCGGATATCGGTAAAGTATGAGGTGTATCTGTTTAAGAATCTTCGTCTGTCCCTTTTGACGATTGATTTCTGGATTGATTTCTGGAGCAACTGGAGCATTTATGGTAATTTGAGGGCTGAAGGGACTTGGATTCAGAAACCCGGGTAGAGGTTAAATATAAGGGGTTTGCCGGAAACCCCTTTATCAGAACTTTGGGCACTTTTTCAATACGTGTAAGTGGATGATGGAAGACGTGCTGCCACTATTGGTAACAGGCGTATGTTTAGGAGTAAATGGGTATTCAAGTTGGTTAAGGGGCTATTCTAACAAGCTGGCACCCGAAGTATTATTATATACATATTAACGCCATATCTTAAACCCTTTTATACCTGTATTGTTCATGCTGTATCTTATAATTTGGCTAAGAATAACAAGTATTAATTGTTAAAAAGGCGAAATTGAGAAAAGTTGCGTATATTTTCCGGTAAAGTAGTAATAATGTTATGGCCTAACGGAGGGGAGGTCTCGGAAACGGTCTTAATGGGCCGAAATAGGACTTAAGTGGGTCAGATTACGTGACCGGATTACCAACTTACTATAAGTGAGCTAGTAAGCTGGATTACCAATTTACTATGAGTAAGCCAGTAAATTGGATTATTAACTTATTATAAATGAGTTAGTAAGTTAGGAAAAGATATATACACTTATTAATCCCATAGTTTAGATAGTATTAGCTTATAATATAACTTGGTTATTTAAAGCATCCTTAGTATTATTAAACGTAATTAAGTTATTTTTATTACTTAAATTTCCATAATATAATTGTTAATATAAACCGTATAACTTAATTTAATAGTTGGTTAATTAGCTTAGCCGTTATACGTTATAAGTTTTTATTTAATAGTATTATCGGATTTTAAGTAATTACCCGAATTGTTAAGATGGCTTTTAATATTAAAGAAAATACCGTTAATTAGCAACTTGGAGATAAATTTAAAGAATTAAAAGTAGAAATTCTGTAATTTAAGGAAACGGTTAAAAAGGACCTTAACATTTCGAAAATTAAAATTAAAAAACCTTAACCTTATAATGAAAAAACCGATATTTAGAATTTTTTTACCTAAGTACGAATATACTTACGATTTTTAGCTTTTGACGATCCGGAAAATAAAATCCTTACCGTCGTAACGTTTTTTACCGGAAACGTATTCGATTAGTTCGAACTAATTATAAAGAATTACCTGGAGAGTACGGAAGATAATAAAAAGATATTTATTAAAAAATTTTTCGTTTATTATTTTAACTTGTCGGCAATTAGTGCTTTCAGGTGCCCACGGCTGGTACGTCTAGGCTGCAGATGCTGCCTAGGACAGCCTTTGTCCAGGAACCATCCTTTATACAGCCAAACGTATATATAAAGGCGATTACCCCCAGACTTCTTTAGTCTTTCCTAGAATAACTATGCGCACTTTACCAGATTCCTGTATTTAATCACTGTAACTGCTAACATAATAGCATTTTTTGGTTAATTAACAACCGTAATACGTTAAACGGAATAATTATTTACAAACTAAATTAACAAAGAAAATACGAAATTTAAAAGGGAATCGCTTAGCTAACTTAAAAGAAAATAGGCGGTTAACAATGGTAAACGAATAACAAAAACATACCCCAGGGTAACTCCCTGCAATCGAGCAAAATAGCCTACCCGATAAGGGCTTCGTCCTTATACGGGACAGGAAATATACGAATAACGACCTATTTCCTTCTCCTTTCGATTAAAAGGACCTTTAAGACGAAAAATTTTACAGTGAAAAAGAAAAACAAAAACCTACGATAAACGTAACGGCAGGAAAAAGATTTACCTTCGAAACTTCCACAAAAAAAACCACATTACTTTAACAATAATAACTAAAAAACCGATATAAAACCTTTATATAAAAACAACAGCCCTAATCAAAATTAAACAAGCTTTATACGTCCCTAAGCACTAATTTAAATAAGATTAGGGAAAACGTTAAAGTACGAAAATATAAATATAAATCGGTTAAAAATAAAATCAAAAATTTAAAGTTCTAACAAAAAAAAAAAAACGATATAATAAAACGAATAAATAATATCGTAAAACGATTATTAAACATACCCTAGTTCGGAGGCGTACCTTAATAAAAACCGCCTTAATTAAAGGCGACACGGAACTTACGAAATATAAACACTTGCAAAAACGCTTTACGAAACGCCTAAAGAACGGAAAGCTTATAAAAAACCCCCATTGCCGTCGAAAGCGATATAAAAAAAATTAACCCCCTAAGAAAAGGCGAAACACAACCAAGGAGGTAATCCACTGAAAAACCTAATTCCCCGAAAAAAAAAAAAACGAAAAAAAGAAACTACGTAAAGAAAAAAATATGGCACGCAAAGACCCCAACGATTCGGATAAGTCACTTTTAAACTTATCCAAAAGTTCCCGAAAACGAAAAAGCCGTCGTAACAATTCCCTTAATATCCCCAGCAGCTCCTCGAACCCTAATAACTCAAATAGTTTTAACGAATTAGGCGTTCGCTTAAAAAAAAAAGAAAAAAACTTTAAAAAATCTAATAATAATACAAAATTACGTTAGAAATGTTTTAACTTCTCACTAGATAAAAAAAACCACTTAACAGACTGGGCTAATTAAAAGCTTTAGAACAACGCCTTAATATTTACCTTTAAAAAGATTAGTTATAAAGACGGAATAAAATTAAAACAATTTAATTAGTTACGCCTTACAAAAGCCATTATTAAGATTTACAAAAAAACGCCCTTAAAATTAATCACAGGTATCAAAAAAAAAACGAAAATATTAAGAACTCTTAAGAAAACCTACGTAATAACAGGTAAAGCTAAGCAAAGGTCCTTTTGGAAAAAGCTTAATAAAATTACATACGATAAAGGAGACCCCGTATAGTTCACCACGAAATTTTAAAAATTATTACGAAAAATTAAGGGCTATAACATAAAGCTCGGATTAAAAGAACAGATTACCATATTCCTCACTACTATAAAGGACCGCGCTAATAACTAATGCAAAACGATTTAATCAATACTCAGGTAAACCAATTACTCCTTCCAGCAGTTGATCGACGACTTCAACAGCGAATTCCATAACCGTACCAATAAAAAAAAAAACGGAAAATCCCATAACGCCTAAAAAAATAAGGAAAAAAATAACAACAATAACGGCAACTTCCGAAATAATAAGCCCGTATAAAACAAAAACGGAAAGCCACTCTACTTTAACTATAAAAAATACGGACATTTAACGAAGGATTACCCCGAACCGCAAAAAAAAAGAAACGGTAAAGGAAAAAAAAGAAAACGTGGCCAACGTTAAAATAATAATAGATAAAATAACTAAAATAATAACTTTCGTAACGTTTATAACGGCAATAAGAACGAAAAATAATTCATTCCTAATAACCTGAAAAATCTATACCGATTAGACGGAAAAACCTTTAACGCTTGCGTTAAAAAATAACAGCTGGAAAACCTTATATAATAATACGATAAGATAATTTAAAAAGCAGCCTAAGGAGTTTTAACAGCAGAACGCCTTAAAGCCTAGGAAGCTTTAATAAGTAAATATATTAAAGCTTAGGTAATTAATCGTTTAAAGTTACAGAAAGGTAAACGCCTTAAAAAAACTATTATAGGAAACGTTATATTCTTATACATTTACTCCTTTTACGGAAACGATTTAAATAAACTGCTTTAAAATTTAGGAGCGAACGTTAATATTACGAACAATATTAGCGATTTTAAAAAAAACATTATGATAAATATTAAATCCAGGGAAATCCAAATTATAACGGATAAAAAACCCGTAATTACCACTTTTATTAACATTATCAAATAACCTTTAAAAAAACTTAATAAAAAAAAAAACGAAATTATAATTAAATATACGTTATATATTAACAACTTCCCTTTAAAAATATTTTCCGGGAAAATATTTTATAAAAAAAAAAGTTACCTAAATTATAACGCCTTAATAAGCCTTAATAAAATTTAGTTATTAACGATTAACGTCCTTCGGAAAGGATTTTTCCTATAACTTCACAGGAAACCGGAATTTATTATCAAAGCTCCGGACCTAACAAACGATAAAAATTATTAATAAGGATTTATATTAAGGGAGGTATCCGGTAAAAAAAACGGCGATAACCTAGTAAATAATTTAAAACGCGTATTTTCGAACATCTTTAAAAACGGGAAGGTTTTAATAACGGACGAAATCATAAAAAAAATTATTTTTTGGTACCGCCATCTCTATTACCCCAATACCGAACGATTAATATGGACCATCAAAAGGTTTACGGGAATAAATTTAAATTTTAATAATATAAAAAACATCCCTTATATGGCGTATAACGAAAAGAAAATACGGAAAATACCGTTTACAAACTTTTAAAAACGAAGGAAATATATAAAAAAAATTATTTAATACGACATAAAATTAGTTAAACCTATTAATATTAAAAACAAAAACTATTTTAATCTTTTTATAAACGATTTATTACGTTATAAAAAATATTATTCGTTTAAAAATAAGGATAAAGTCTAATAAAGCTTATATACGTATATTACGTAAATTATAAAACGTTTAAAAACGTTATTACCGGACGAAAAAAGCAAACATAAAAAAATATAAATCCTGCATTTTAATGGTAACAGGGAATTCGGTATAACAATAATTAAAAATTTTTGCGTTATAAAAAATATCGAACTGGTAATTTTTAACGTATATAATTAATATCAAAACGAAATTATAAAACGAAAAATATAGTTTTTGCAAAACAAAACATATATAACCTCCGTATAAATAAAGATCCTTATATATTTTTAGGATTTCGTAATAAAAACAATAACGTATATTGTTAACAGGATAAGCCAGTTTACGGTAAAAAATATAATACCAATCGAATGTTTTAAAAACGTATTTAAGCCGAATAAATTATATAGACCCGATAACGGTTATTTCCGAATTCTCGGTAATAAATATATAATCCTGATTAATTAAAATTATCGAATTAAATTAAAAAAACTGGTAACCCGTAAAATAAAAGGAATATTACTAAGTTATTAAAAAACATATAATTATAAGGTATAACTGTTAAAGGGCAGTAAATTATTTATAATACCGCATATTATTATCTACGAAAATTTAGAAAAGTTAGGTAAATTTTTTAATTCTAAGGATATTATCCGATTATTTTTATAGCCCGTATAGAAACGTTTAAGATACCGTTAGAAATAAGGCGTAAAAATAAAAAATAAGGACAATAACGTCGTTTTAAAGGATAATACGGACCAAGAAACCAAGTAAATTAAGCGTAAAAAAGGACGTCCGAAAAAAATTATCCCTAAGCTATATATTTTAAAAACCTTAAATAAAGCCCTAAAATTAATTCAAAAGCTAAAGTTAACCTTAACCCAAAAAAACAAAAACGAAAATAGTTTATATACCTTCTATTTTAACCTATTAACGTTAAATAACGGTAAAAACCGTTTTAGTAATTTTGGAAATACCGATTAAACTATTTAGAACACCTACAAATACGAACAGGTAATTAACATATTAAATATTAACACTTATAGGCTGTTTACTGTTATAAATAACGGCCTGACCTTAAAAGAAGCTATAAAAAACCCAGAATAAAAGATATAGTTTAAAGCTATCTTTATAAAAATCAAGGAAAACCTTTCGCATAGAACCTTTAAATTTACGTTTTTTAACGAAATTGCTTAAAGGCATCTTATTAATGTTAAATAAATATTAAGAAAGAAGTATACGTTTATAGGAGAATTAAATAAATATAAGGTACGTATTTACGTAAAAGGATTTACATAACGAAAAAAAATTAATTATAACGAAACCGTAGTAAACATTACAAAAATAATACATTAAAAAATCTTAATAACGTTAACCGCTTTTCTAGGGTGGTATATATTCTAGATAAACTTTATTACTACGTATTTAAATGGTAAATTAAAGAAAAATATTTACATAAAATAATTTCCCATATTAAAGGAGTATTTTAACACATATTTAAAGAATAGGAAAACATATAAGTTCTTTTTAAAAAAGGTTATTAAGCTAATAAATCCATTATACGGTTTAAAATAGGCCGGAATTATTTAATAAAAAAAAGTAAAAAAAATATTTGCGAAATAAAGTTTCCGTCCGTTAACTTCGGACGACGTAATATATTATAACCTTAAAATAAGAAACGTTATCGCTTTATATATAAATAACTTCCTGTTATTCGGCCCTGATAAATAGCGTTTTAAGGATATCGCCAAAAAAATTATTAAAAACGTTTTAGTTAAGGACTTAGGTAACGCGGACTGGTACTTAAGCGTACGAATTGTCCGTTTTTCATTAACAGGAGATATTAGGCTAGATTAACAGCAATATATTAAAAAGTTACTAAAGTTAATCGGCTTAGATAAGATAAGAAAGGAACTTATATTATTCGTTAAAGATTATTTGAAGTACGTTATAAAATATAACGGCGTAATTAGCAAAGAAAAAACGTTTAAATATGTAAACCTGGTAAGGAAATTTAACTTTTTAAGTTATATTAGCAAACCGGATATAACGTTTATAACGTTAATTTGGGCAAAGTTTATAAATAATTTATTATCTAAATATTAAAAATGTATTAAGAGACTGCCGAGATATTTAAACGGTATATCAAATATGTTTTTTCGGTACCGGAAGTTACAAGAAGATTACTTATATTACAAGTATAATAACTTAAGGTTGTTTGGAGCAGTAGATACAAGTTTTGTAAATAATTACGAATTAGCAAAATTTATAATAGGCTATATGTTCTTTATAGCTGAAACGCCCATTTCATAGATTTTGAAGTTATAGGGTGTTGTTATTAAATATATTACGGAAATAAAGTACGTAAAAGCAGGAATAGCAGTTATAGAGGTAATTAGGATTAGAAACTTTTTAACAAAACTGAAGCTTATGCCCGAAAGTTTTATTCCCATCTTAAAAAATAATACAGGTACGTTTAAATAAATAAAAAAGATATAAATAATACGAAAAAAACGTTATATTCGAATCAAATACCATTACGTACGTTAGGAAGTCCAAAAAAGAAATATTAGCTTTTAATACGTAAAAAACAAAAACAATCCTGCCGACGGATTTACAAAGCCATTTAACAAAGTAAACTTTAAACGGTTCACAACTAACTTAAAACTTAAAAAAATACAAGAAAAGTTAAAAAATACTTGAGATTTGGTTAAAGTAATTAGTAAAAAAATAATCCCGCTGGACTCCCTTTATACGGGAGAAAAGGCGTTCCCCTGCTAAAACCTGTTCCTCGCTATTAAAAACAACAACCGCGGCATTCTTCTTACAATTACCCGAAGGCATCCGTTTATTTATCAGTTTTAAGGCTCTAACCTCCTATGAAATCACCTATTTATACATAACTACAACCCTTTACATCAATCTTTACCTAAAAACGCTAACATCCCATATATAGTTTACAGCTAGTTAATATCCCCTACTAACCGGAAAAAAACCTTTACTTAATAACCTTTTGCAAAAAGGAACTTAAAAAGCAATAATTTCAATCATTTACTAATATTACCGTTAAAAAATGGAACCGATTTTTAAAGTTATAAAACCTCCAACGTAGTAAGTTAGCATACAAAGCGTTTTCCTATACTAACGCCCAACCTAATCCGAAACGTTTCGAAAAAAATAAGCCCCATATTCCGGGACGGCTGCGAAAAAACAGTAAAGCAAAAAAGCCGGCCTTTTAATATAACGGTCAATTACGCAGCCCCATTTCAAACGAAAATAACGGAAATAAGGGTTTAAATCCCACATAAATTAAAAATTTTAATAACTTTTTAATAAATTTTCCTAAAGTTTTAAATCTAATTTTAAAAAATCACGTAAACAAGGTTACCTGACGCAAGAAAGCGTGTCGGCAATTGGTGCTTTCAGGTACCTACGGCTAATACATCTAAGCTGCAGATGTTGCCTAGGACAGCCTTTATCCAGGAACCATCTTTTGTACAGCTAAACGTATATATAAGGACGATTGCCCCCAGACTTCTTTAGTCTTTCCTAGAATAACCATGCGCACTTTACCAGATTCCTGTATTTAATTACTATGACTGCTAACATAACTTTAAAAAAAAATTAAAAGTTAACTTCGATAATCTCGATAAGAAACGTATTATTGCATAAAAGATTTTATAATTACGATAAAAGGGATTAACGTTTAAATACGTAATGAAGTTCCGAAATCTAATAGCTAAAGCGGGATAAATAGACGAAAAAGATAATACCTTAATTAACGTATTTTATAAAGGTTTAAAAGACAATATTAAAAATAAAATAATTAAGTTAAAACGATTAATCTTTTTAAGTAAATATATTATTAAGGTGGTAAAGATCGATAATCGGTAATTCGAAAAATAAAAAAAAAATAAAAGGTTAATACGCTTTACGATATAAATTTAATAAACCAGGTTAAAAAAACAGGCGCGTTACATTTTTTACTTCCTATAGGACTTAACCAGGCCTTATAAAGATTAAAGCGGTTTAATAACGAGATTAATTATAAGTTAAATGTTATAACTATAATAAGTTGAAATATAAAGCCTTTAAATATAAGGTACTTAAAAAACTTCGATAAAATAACTGGACCCCCGTATTCGAAAAATAATAATTAAACGATAAAAATAATAATAAAAAGTTAATTAATATAATCCGATTACGATATACGGTGGCATAATAGCATAAGGACTATTTAAGGTGGAAAGCTTTTATTAAAGAAAAATTACTTGCTTAGTTTTAGTAAAAAAGGTAATAAAAAAAGCAAAATTAACTGGCTTTGTAAGGATAATTGCGAAAACATTATAAATAAAAGAAAGACCTATACCTGGGAGAATTAAAGCGGTATATAAAGATTTATATTGTTTATTATAATAAGCCCAGATATCAATTTTACTAAAAGTAAAAGAAAGTAATTTATTAGCGTATAACCTAAATATACTAAAAAAGGTTCGATTTTAAAAGGCAAAAAGGAACTAATAAAAATAATTAATAATAGTATCGATATTTACGATTATTCGTAAATTAAGATAAGATTAATTAAAAAGTGGCGTTATAAAGTTAGCTACCTGGAAAATTATATCTACAAAAAAACCCTTTCTGTTATTTCGGATAATGCAATTATTAAATAGATAAAAAATTAATCCAGAAAATAATAAAAAAACACTATTAAAAAGCTATCACCGATTTAAATATTAAGTTAGCTTTTATTACCGATCCAAAAAATAAAAAGGCAATTAAAAAAAAAATTAAAAATTTCATTAAAAAAAAACAATAAGATTCGGAAAACGAAAGAAAATACGGCAACCTATAGGAAAACGATAGTTCGTAAATAACATTACCCGATATAAAAACGATTAAAACCCTCGCAAAATAAACTTACGAATAACCAAACATATGATAACAATTTAAATAATTACAAAAACAAATAATACGTATAAAAAAATAATTAAGTAAACTTCAAATACGGAATAACCGAAACAAAAAAATATTACGAAAACTTTTACAAACCCCAAAAAAATAACGCCACCTATAAAAAAACCATAAACAGGCGGAAAAAAAAAATTAAACTATAATACCTTAAAAAGGTTTTAAACGTAACGATCGGAACTATTAATGACGATGCCATTACCGTATAAATACGAATTAAAAAAAACTAATACATCGTAATAATGGATTATAAAACAATAACTACAAACTACGTCAATCCGGAAATAATAAATTAATTAAAGCTACCATAAAAAGAAAAAAATCACCTTTATAAAGTCGAAAATACCGAAAGTTAAAAATTTACCTACGACGATAAATAAATCAAACGCGAAATTAATTACCTCAAAACCTTTATTAAAAGAAAAAAATAAATTATTAATTTCAACATTATCTTATTAAATAAATACGATATAATCCTAAAAAAACCATAATTACGCCAGTACAATTTCTTAATTAATTAAAAACTAATTAAATAAACTTCCGCTTATTTCCTAATATAAAACAAAATATAAACAATACGAAATCTTAATATTTAATCGATAAAAACAACAAATACAAACATAAAAATACGATAAAAACCTTATTACCTAAAAAAATAAAATACATTTAAAATAAAGGATATAATAGGAAAATATAACGCGTTATCGCAAACCTTAAAACATAATTTCGACAAATAAATAACAACCTACAAATACAATCCAAAAAACTATTAAAATAAATAGCAAAAATATTATTACGATACCATAAATATAAAAAGCTTTTTCGAAAGAAATTCGATACGAAATTACCATAACATAACGAATAAAATTATAAAATAATTCTTAAAAATAATAAAATAATTATTTTTTATCCTATTTATAATTTAAACGAAATAAAGCTATACGCTTTTCGCAATTACTTAAAAAACAAACTACGAAAAAAACATATATAACGTTTTAAATCGCCCGTAAAATATCCAATATTTTTCGTTCTACGAAAAAACGGAAAATTACAACTTATCGTTAATTACCGACAACTTAATAATATCACCGTCAAAAATAAAACACCATTACCTTTAATCATTAAAATCAAGAACCGATTATAAAATACTAAATAATTTATAACCTTAAATTTACGAAAAAAATATAATTAAATTCGAATTAAATTAGGAGATAAATAAAAAACAACCTTTAGAATAAAATATAAATTATTTAAATACCTCGTTATACTTTTTAAATTTATAAACGTATTAATAACCTTTTAACGGATAATTAACCATATATTCCGAAAATACCTTAATATCTTTATTATATATTACCTCGACGACATCCTTATTTACTTAAAAACGGAAAAGGAATATATAAAATACGTTCATAACATCCTATAAACTTTACAAAACGCCAATTTTTTAATTAACGTAAAAAAAAATACTTTTCATACCTAAAAAATAAAATACCTAAAACATATTATTACCCTAAAATATATCAAAATAAACCTTAAAAAAATCTTTGTAATTAAAAACTAAAAAATACCTACCAATATCACTAAAGTATAAACATTCCTTAAATTCGCCAATTACTATCGACGATTCGTACGACATTTTAATAAAATCGCAATACCATTAACGAAACTTACTAAAAAAAACCGACAATTTATATAAACTCCAGCTATAAAAAAAGCTTTTTAACAACTTAAAAACGCCCTTACTAACAAACCTATCTTAGTAATATACAACCCAAACAAACCAATAAAACTTGAAATTAACGCTTTAAACTTTGTTTTAAAAACAATAATTTACTAACAAAATAATAAAAGAAAATTATACCCTATTACTTTTTACTCTTACAAACTACACGGTACTAAACTTAACTACCTTATTTACAACAAAAAATTCTTAACCATCGTTAAGGCTTTCAAGGAATTTAAGCATTATCTTAAAAAAAACCAATACCAGGTAAAAATATACACAAACCACAAAAATATCTTTTACTTCGTAACCACAAAAAAATTAATCGGATAACAACTACGCTACGCAAAATACCTTTCGGAATTCGACTACGTTATCATCCATCGCAAAAAATCGGAAAACGATAAAGCAAATACTTTCAACAAACAACTAAATCTAAAAAATCCTAAAATAAAAATACAATAAACTATATTTAACTGGATACCAAAAAAATACCTATAACAACAATACATTAATACCATTAAAATATCTACACCCAACATATACAAAAAAATATAACAATATTATAATAATCTATTACAAAACCGGAAAACAAATAAAATCCACATACTAAAAAAACATTAAAAAAATTTAACGCGAAAAATACATAAATATTAATTGCATAAATACCCAGGAATTTACAAAACCTTAAAACGTTTACGATAAATATATTATTTTCCTAAAATAAAATCAACCATATAAAAAATTATACAAAAATACGATATTTACGTTAAGGCAAAAACTAAACGACACAAACCATACGGAAAACTATAACCATTACCAATTACTAAACAACCATAAAATTTAATTACGTTCGATTTTATTACGAAACTTCTATTATTAAAAAACCTAACTACGGGCATACACTACGATAATATCTTCGTAATCGTTAATCGATTCATAAAATTTTCCTATTTCCTACCTTATAATAAAAATACAAATACCAAATAAATAACGTACATTTTCTTTCGATATATCTGCAGCATACATAAATTACTAACAAAAATTATTTCAAATAAAAAAACAACCTTTACTTCCAAATTTTGGCAAAGTTTAATAATACAACTTGGCCTAAACTATAAATTATTAAACATTTTTAAACCATAAACAAATAAATAAATAAAAAAAAATTAACCAAACGTTAAAAACGTATTTACAATATTATATTAATTATAAATAAAACAACTAAATTAAAAAATTACCTATTACATAACTAGCTTATAACACTAACTACCATAATAATATCAAAATAACTCCAGCAACCGCCAATTTTAATTTTACTCCAGAAATATATAAAAAAATACGAAAAAAAAAATTAATTAATATTAAAACAATCCTTACTTTAAAACAACTTAAGCAATTATATCAAAAAATAAAAACAAAACTTTAATTCGTATACAAATAAATAAATAAATATTATAACCAAAAAAAGTTAAAAAAATTAACCTTTTTAAAAAGGGAAATAGTTTACCTAGCTATTAAAAATATTAAAACCAAACGCCTAAATTAAAAACTTAACTTTAAATATATTAACCCATATAAAATTACTAAGAAAATCTTAGAAAACAATTATTAATTAAAGTTATTACCTAAGGTTAAACTTTATCTAATTTTTTACATTTCCTTACTCGAATTAATAACAAATACTATTAAAATATATACGGCACAAAACAACGTAAAAAA
>QJNZ01001452.1:0-13571 GCA_004155055.1 Monosporascus sp. CRB-8-3 | reverse complement strand
ATTTTTAAAAAAAAAAAAAAAAAAAAAAAAAAAAAAAAAAAAAAAAATCTCGGAAAAATATAAATGCGTTTTATTCGTTGCCGATAAATACTTAGGTTTTATTTGAGATACTCACTCACTTTAAGAATTAAAAATAAAATATATTAATTATAACGTTTGAACGTTTTTTAAAAGTTTTAAAAAGTTAAAATAAATTTTTTCTACAGGTAATTAAATGCGATAACGAAATTTTAAAAAATTACCAATTTCGAAATATATTATAGCCGTATTTCTTTTATATTAGATTTAAGTTTTTAATACCGCATACTTAAACTTAAAACGGGAGTATAAAACGGTTATGGGATATAATTAAAGAAAAAGCGATTACGAGACGTAATAGTGCTAAATTATTTTCGTTTTTAATTATATATATTTTTCAAACGGTAATATATTTATATAATCGTAATTTTAATTACGTATTTTTTAATAAAATTTATACGAAATTTTTTATATTAACCTAACGTATTAAAACGGTATTATAATGCTTAATCGGAAACTTTAATAAACTTATATATGAATATACGGTTATATAGTTTACGTTATAATAATTACCGTTATAAAGAAAAGATAAGAATTTTAAAAGCTAAATCGTAAAACGTAGATTCGTTTTTTAATCAGTTACCAATATACGAATATTTATAAAATTTAAAACCCGTTAATTAATAAGGTTATTATTATTAAAAACGTATGATTTAAAAAAAAGACTACCTTTTTAAGTAATATTAAAAACTTAAAAAACGACCTTGTATACGTTATAAAAAAACAGCTACAAAAATTATTACGATAGGTAAAACTACTTAATTAAGGCTTAGGTTATTTAATTATATACATATATAAAGAAAATAAAAATTTAAACGGAATAATTTAATTACCGGTTAAATAGGAAAAATATTTTTAAAGTAATATAAACGTACAAAACGTACGGAATAGGGAATAATAAATTTATTTATATAAGATTAATTATATTTATACGACCGCAATATTAAAATTATTTCCGTTTATTACATTATTATTTCTTTTAACGTTTACTTTAATAATTTTTATAATTATTACGCCGATAAAAATCATAAAGGTAATTTTAGGTTTTTGTTACGTTATTTAACTTAGGTAACCGTAAAAAAGGAAAATAACTTATAAGTTATAATCGTATATTTTTTATACGTTCTATATCGAAAAAATAGTTATTAATACGATTATTAAATATAGAAAATTACGTTTAACGTAAAATAATTAATATATTTTTTTAATACGATAAATAATCGGCCGGGAAATAATGGAAATTTAAGGAAATTAATTATTCGAAATACGCGTTATTTTAACCGTAAAGGTTTCGATATAGAGATATATAAAATCTTTACGTTTTAAAACCGGATATATAGGTATAATTTATTATTATTATCGTAAAGTTATAAAAAGCTAAATATATATCCGTTAAAAAAATTATTTCGTAAAGTTGAAAGGGATTACTTATAAAGTTATTTAAAAATATAATTTTAAAACGTTGTTAATTAATTATTTATTAAAAGGAAATAGGTTTTAATATAACGTTTTATATAATTAAGCTAGATATATAATTAAACTAAATACTTTTTAACATTTCGCGATAAAAAAGTTTAATTAATTAATTATAATATATTAAATCTATTTAAATTATTCGGATTTTTTTTCGGTAAATGTATCTATAGCTTTAGTATAAATACGTGTATTATATCCGGACTTACTGTAAACGTTACATTTCCGTTCTTTTATCGCAACCTTTTTACGATAATTACCTTTAGTTACTGTTAATTGCGATTATTTATTATTACTTTTTTTCGTAATTATAAAAATTTATGCTTTTTTTTTAATAAATATCCTTCTTTTTTAAAAACGTTTATTTTTAATTTTCCAGCGTTTATTAAAAATATAGTTCGTTTCGCGTAATAGGCCGTATTTTTCCCAAAAAAAAACGTTTTCGTATAATAATATTAAATTATTTTTTATTAAAAAATTAACCGATTTAATTATTTTTATCAGCGAGCTACCCTGGTAATTTTTAATTTGCTTTTATAAATAACGCCTTTATTAAATCGTTTCGATAATATTTTTAAAAGTTTTTATAAGTAGGGAAATAACGGAATTAATAAAGGTAAGTAAAAAGACGGTCGGTATAAGTATAATTAGAATTTTTAACTTAGAAAAAACGTTATTAAAATCGAATAAAATAAAGTTAGTTATAGCGAATCCGGATTTAATATTATCGGTTATTATAGCAGCTTTAAACGCGTCTTGGAAATCGGCGATAAAATCTTCCTTGGTAATATAAGTAATGTAACGTTGTATAAAACTTTCGATATATAACGAATAAATGCGTTTTAACGGGGAAAAACAGGATACGTTGAAAGGTTGGAATAAATGGAAGAAATTAGCTGGTATATAAAATATAATAATGTTATAATTAACGTAATATTTTTCGAATTTTATCGAATAATAGTTTTTATAGCTGTTAAAGATAAAAAGACGTTTCGATTTTTTTGTAAGCGTTTAAATATAATAATTAAAATGTTAAACTTATTTTAAACCCAGTTTATTTATCGTCTAGCCGTTATCACTTATAGCAACTTTTTAGTCGGATAGAAGTAAGCTATCGGCGAACTAGCGAAGAAGGTAATACTTCCCGGTAAGGATAATAAATAACGGTAAGGCCTAACCTTAAAAATTAATAGTTTATATTATTATAAACTATTTCCGATTTTTTTATTAGATTTATTTAAGTTTTTTACGTTTTTCGGTATTGGTAATTACTATGCCTGTTATTATAAAAAACTTTATTAAAAATCCAGTTTTATCAAAATTCTAAATATCCTTTTTTATAATACCGTATTTTGCAACAGTAACCCGAATAAACTTAAACTACTTGCAAAATATTTCTGGATTTTCGCATAATATTTTTTAATAATCGATTTTTCGAAATAAATGTGTTTTAAATTTTTTTTACCGTTTAATAAAATATAACGCCTAATTAATTCCGATACGTTTTACGACGTGTTAAGCTAATAATAAATTCGTTATATCTTTAGCATATTAAAGCTGGATAGGAAATGTTCATATATTTAAGTTAAAAATTCGGTTAATAATCGATATTTTTTCGGTTAACATTAATTTCGACTTAAAAAAAATAATATCGGTTCGGGCACGTTTATCGTTATAAATAAAAGTAAGCTTTTTATAACTAAGTTTCGGGTTTCGTTTTTTAACTTAAATAATTAAATTCATTCTCGTTTTTTTTATAAATCGTTCCATAATATTAATATTAAGAAATATATGGTTAAAAATAGGGAGTTAAAATAGTTAAAAAAGTATTTAGTTTAATCGTATGTTTAGTTTAATTGTATAAGACGTTATATATAGATAAATATTTATAAATTTGAAAAATATAATTAATTAGAAAAATATAAAGTATATTTTATCGTTTAAAGCGATTAACAGCTAAAGAACCTTTATAGCAATATATATATATCGATTTTAATTAAAAAATTATTTAAAATTTTGATTGTTATTATGATTAAATTTGACCAAGAACTAAAGCAATATAACGTTATTAATACCTTTATTAACGTTTAATTACCTTATAAAGTATATATAAAAACGCCCTTAGGATATTTTTATCTTAAGAAAGTTTTTTTAATTAGGAAGGCTTTATATGGCTTAAAGGAATTACCGTTATTATAGCAGAAAAATTTTACTAGGGCGTTTAAAAAATTGGATTTAACTTCGTTTCTTACGAACCTTGTTATCTTACACGTTAAGGGGTACTTATTATCTTTTTTTATAAAGGATATTGTTATAGCATATTGTAAAATAAATTAAGATCTCGTCAATAAATTAATTTATTAGAGACGAAAACGATATATTTTTATAGGAAGGTAAAGATTTATAATAGTTTTTTAATATCGAAGTTAGCAAAAATAAACTTAATAAGAAAATCTAATTATTCTAATCCGACTTTATAAATAAGTTGGCTATCTTAGTTTTTAAAGAAGGTTTAAATAGCTATTTAAAAACGCCCTTAATTAACGTTAAGTTATTATCGAATTTTAGTTTAGCTTATTTAGGCTTTGTTAATAGATACCAGAAAAGAATTGGTTTTATTTTTTACGTAGTAGTTAATATATAATTTAATATATCCTTCGTTATATCTCGATTTGTTCGTTTTAATATGAATTTTAGTAACGTATATTATATAGCCGTTAATTAAATTATATTATACCTGATCGGATTTAAAACGTTAACGTTACAGTTCGGAGGCGATAATTCGTTAAATATTTAAAACAACGCTTTTTTTATAAATAATACGATTAATCGAAAAAACTTTTAAGTTTACGTTATAAAACTATTTAAAGAAATAATAGGATAGCGGGCGAATAGACGGGATACTGTAATTATATTTATAACCGAAACGAAATTATTATTTTTTACATAAGTTGCAAAAGAATTTTTATTAACTTTTAATTGATTAAAAAACTAGGAGTTATTGAAAATGCTAGAACGCTAAATATATAATGTAATAATTAATAAAATATATGGCTTGTTAACGCCAACGTCGCCTTATTATAAATAAAATTACGGCATATAGATATATATAACTATTAATTACGAAAAGCTGTAAAGAAGGAGTTAATTAAAGTAGATTATATATTTATGGGTGATATATTACTTAATAGATTAATTAATGCTTTGTTATGCGAATTATTTAGGTACTTTAAAAAGCAGCTAGGATTAGTGGATATTATAGAAGCTTTCGAACGGCGGAGGAATAGTTTATAAGTGATTTTAAAAAAAAATTAATTAATTAAAAGGATTTAATTACCGGAGAAAAGGTTAAATAGAAATCTATAATTTTAGAAAGTAATAATACGTAACGATTAACGCTATAAATATTTTAAGGAGTTAAGGGGGTATATTAGTTAATAGGAGGTAATAAATGTATTTTATATATGGAAAGGTTTTTTTTAACCGGAAAATATATGTTCCGTTATTAAGTTATATAAAAATTATATGCGTACGAAAAATATACGTAAATTAATCTTGTATATAAGGTAAAGTGCTATTATAGTATGTAACTATATATATATAAGTTAATCCGTTTATTAGATATATATATATAAATAGTTCGATATAAGCGTAACCGGGAAGTACTCTTTAAAAACCGTCCTTATTTAAAGTCTCGTATAATAATATAATTAATATCTTTTATATTTAATAAGATATAAATATTATTATATAAATGAAGTAAGTAAGTTATTTATAGCGTAAGTTAAAGGGGTAATCTTAATATATAGTTATAAGTATAAGGCGTTTTTTAAATATTTTATATATTATTTATTTTATTTTTCGATTAATTATTTATATTATAAATCGTAAGGGTAATTTTAATATATAATTATAAATATAAGGCGTTTTTTTGTTACTTTATTTATTAGTTATATTACTTTCCGATATATAGGGTAAATATATAGGGTAGGTATATAGGGTTGGTATATAAAGTAGGTGTATAAGGTATATATATAAGGTAAGGATATAAAGTAAGTATTATTAACAAGCGGAAGGTATTAAACGTATCTTATATATAAAAAAAGTTGTATTAATCGAAAGATAAAGGTTATATTAATAAATTATTTAAAATTGATATATATATACGAAATATTCGTAATTAGCCGAATATAATAATATAATCGATATTCTTTATATTTAATAATTAAGAATTTTATTTGCTAAATTCGCGTTATTATCTTATAATCAGCTGTTACTAAAACGATATAAATTATATATTCGTAATAATTATACGTAACGTATTACACATATAAGCGAAAGATATATATAAGCGAACTACTTTTTAGTACTTTTAATCAATGCACCTAAATAACTTAACCACAATATATTAAATTGGTTTAAATTAATCGAATACATCTTTACTAACTATATCTGCAGCTTTTTTCCAAGTGTACGTATTATATCAAGCCTTATTACGGACGCCATATTGCCATTTTTTCCTTTTAACCCGCCTACGACCGACTACCTCCTAACGCATCCAAGTTAATATTACCCCCATTTCGTACGACCTAAAGCCGACCGATTAATTAACTATTTTCGACCGAATCCTTAACCCAAATACGCGAACATTTCTTATCCGGCTTTAATACGTTAAAGATATAGGTCGGAAAACGTTTTATAGGATACGTTAGAAAGCACATTAAAAACGCGTTAAGGGGCATAGGGGGTCCGTGCGGGGCGTTTCGCGGGACGTATAACAGGACGTATCGGATTTAATTTTGCAATAATTCGAGACTTACGCAATTATACGATTAAAACAGACGTTTCCCAGAAAGATAAATACTTATTATATAGGATAAACAAATTCTTTTAACTAGCAAAAAGGTTGTAGTAAAGAATTACTGTTAACAGCTGTTAAAGTTAGGCGGTTACGGGCGGGTTAGCAGAAAGAAATAATAATATAGCGTCCGTAATAAGCTTTGATATAATGCGTATACTTGTTTAAAAGCTGTAAATATAGCTAGCAAAAAAACATTCGATTAATTTAAGTTAATTTAAAATGTTATAATTGAGTTATTTAAATGCATTGTTAGAAAATGCTAAAAAGTGGTTCGCTTATATGTATCTCTCGCTTATATATATGGCACGTTATATTATATTAATTATAATAATAACGGCGTAGTTAACGTACCTCGTTATTTTTAACCGATTTAAAGTTTAAAACTGTTTTAAGGGCGAATTCTAGAGTAAAGTTTACGTTTTTAATATATGGGATTATATCGATTTTAATTAATTATTTTCGAAACCTGTTATATTAATAAATCTTAATATAACCTCGTATATATAAAAAAGAAGTTGTTATACGATACGTAATAATACCTTAAGCAGTTTTTTAATTATATTTATATTTACTAAAGGATTTAACGAAAAAATCGATTATACCAGTTATTTAACGAATACCTTAAAGATAATAATAAAAAATAGATAAACTTATAATTAACGCTTTACTATATATATTTATAAAAATTGTAAATACGATATTTTCCGAAAAAACAATAAGGACCTTATAAAATCAATATTAAAGTTAATATTTTTACCGATTAAAAAGATAAATGTCCTTTTAACAAAAAACTTACGAAAGTAATACGTTAAGTTAATTAAATCCGGTAAAGTATAAAACAGCAAGATTTTAATTAATATTTAATAAAAATATCATACAAGGCGAAAATAGGCCTTAAAATCGGTAAGGAAATTAAACGAATAAATCGTAAAATAATAAAAAGTTATGGTTTAAAGATAGCAATATAAAGTTTTAAAAACGAAAATAACAATCGTACAATTTAACGACTTATAAATAATATTAACTTTTATTATAAGGATTTAAATAATTATATCTTAAATCGTAAAAAGGTTTAAAATTAATAACAATATAATCAGCTATTAGGAAATACCGGTTATCATTTTAAATTACTGGATTATATTTTATTTACAACTTATATCGAAAAATATTAAGATAACGTTTCCGAGATTTTACGGGATATTTGCGGACTTTTTTAATCAAGACGATTTTAATTAGGAAAATGTTAAAAATAACTTATAACAGCAAAAAAAAGCGCTAAGGCGTAAGTTAAAACGAAAAAATCGTAAAGGTTTTTATTTAAATCGAAGCAATAATAAGCAAAAACGTTAAAAGTCGGATATATAAGAAATCCGTGATAAAATATACTTAAATTCCGTTTATAAACTGTTTTAATATTATTACGTATTCTTTTATAAAACTCCGGTTAATTTTCGTTTTACTAACAGGATAATAAAATATGTTTAAAACTAAACGTCTTTTAATTAATTGTTAATGGAAAAAATTAATCGTTTACCGCAAGGTATAAATATTAAATTTAATTAAAGTTAACTAAATAATTAAACTTTAAATTCGTTTAATTAACAACTTATAAGGGATTGATTTATGTATTACGCGTATAATTTTCCCCTAGTTATACCTGTTTTTATTTATATTTAAAAACATTTCGTTACCTATATTTTCTGTTTAAAATCTTAAAGAAATTAACCTAATAAATACCTTTCCTTTAGCCGTATATACTTTAATACGTAATATTAAAACCTTATAACTATAAGCTCGATTTATTTTTCTTTTAGCTATATTTTGATATATACGTTATATACGTCGTTTTTTAAGGCTATACGTAATCTCGTTATTCTCGTAATAACTCTATAACCTACTGCCGTTCTTTATAAAGGTTCCTAACTATCAACCCCTTATTACCTTATTTTATCCATTTTTTATATTACGATTGTAATTATAGTTCTTTCTTTATTAATAAACCCTAATAGTTACTTTTTAAAGTAGGCCCCTATATATTTCTAATTTTTTTTTTTTTTTTTTTTTTCCCCCGCTTTACGTTTCGGATTTAAGGATAGCTAATTGGTTTAAGAAATTTAGTTCGGTACAGCGTTACCGTGGCTAAAAAACACCTAATAACGTATTTTAAGTTTTATCCGGTAAAAGTATGCGGTATTATTAATTATTTAAACGTACCGTAATTAAAGTAATTCCGGGTATAAATAGATAAAGTTTTATAACTTTACGTTTCGAATCGTCCGTTTTATTAAGGATATAATTTAGGGTTTTTTTAAACTGCTTTATTCGGGTTATATTTTATTTTTTTTTAAGTATTTTAATAGTTATCAGCTTTTAAATAACTTATAAAAAATTTACTTATACCTTTTAAATACGTATACCCCTTTAATAAACTTGATTTTATATGTTATTTGTACCGTTTTAAATTAATACTAATATTTTAATAATAAATTTATTACTTTTTAACATTATATAAGGTACGACGTACCGTAATAATATATAGAAAAATTAATTAATTCTCCGTTAAGTTAATTATTTTTTAAACTTTTTAAACTTTTTAATTTTTCCAATTTTTAATTTTTTTTTAAAATATCGTTAATATTACGATATTCGTACAAATCAACGTTAAGGGCTTTATTTCGGGCGTTATTAATACGTTACCGCTTTGTAATATGCGTTATTTGTTAATTTTTTATATCCCGTTAAAGCTGTAATATAACGCGGACTGTATTGTAAATGGTATTATCGTTATTAATATTACGGTATGCCGAGTTATAAGTAAATATAATAAAAAACGGAATATATTAATTATAAGAATTAATTAAAAATTGTACTTAAAACGTTAGCTTTAAATATATAGGTTATAGATTAAGGCTTATATAGGTTACCAAGAAGTTGGCAGTTATTAATTGATTTAGGAAAAATATAATATAACTTAAATAGGTTAATTTTTTTTTCGAAATTGTTATTAATTGCCGAATTAAAAAAAATCTTCGTTTAAATATGGGTTATAGGCTTTATTAGCCTTTACCCTCTTAGTTTTTTATAAAGTTTTTTAAATAAAAGGATTTGTAATTATTACGATCGTATTATAGATAACTTTTCCGGGTTCCGAATTATTTATCCCTTTAACGATATTTACTTTTAAAAGATTGTTATTGAAAATAATTTTAAATGGTTTTAAAAAAGTTATTATCTTAAATAGGATTAAAATGTTATCGATCTAGTTATTTAATTTTGCGATTTCGACTAAGGATTTCTGCTATTTATTATAATATATTTTCGTTTTATCGAAGGTGACGTCTTTAACGGTAACTATGCGTTATTGCGAACGGATTTAAATTTTATAAATATTATTAGTTACTTATTTTACAAGATAGACGATATACGTTTTGGGATTTATTTTCTTTAGGCGTTTTGCGCCTTGCCGAGCTGCTTCCGTAAGCGTATAAGCCTTTAATCCGAAAAATATAATATTTGTTACGTTTGCCTTTAGATTTTTTTCGGGAATAGGGATTTTATTTTATTTTATTTTATTTTTTATTTTATTTTTTAATTAGTTATTTATTAAAAATCTAAATAGGGGTTTTCTAGCTTAGGGCTTAGATAGGTATGCGATCGGCGATATACGTAATTATTTTTATAGTTTTAGGCCATAGGTTAAAAGGGAGGTTGCTGTCGATAATCGAGTAATGCGCTTTCGTAATAATTACGTTTCTAGTACGTTTTTAAACGTAAATAGGTTTTTTAATATATAAAGGCGAAGGTTTATAGGTAATATCTATATTTAAAAATTATTTTCGAAATTTATTTTTAAAGGAAGTTTTGCCGTTTAATACGATCGTTTTAATTCCGATATAGAACTATTTTTTTAGGAAGGCGATAGCGTTTTTAAAAGCGGTAAAAATATGTTTTTTCCGTTTTGAAAATATAACTAAGCCTAGCTCTGATAATTAAACAGGTAATAATTAATTAACGCGTTCGTATAACCGTCGAAAGTATTGTTAAATTTAAAGAGATTAACATATATCGTATTAAAAAGTTTATTTTTTTTAATTATCTATTTTCGTAATATTTTTTTTTACGTTTTAATAACTTAATTATCTTGGTATTAAATTATTAAAAGCAATTAAATTTTTATTTTAATAATTATTTTTATTATTTTTTCGAAAGTGTATGGGCTTAGGTATATTAGTTTTTGGTATTATAACGTAACGTCTTTTTTTAAGGGCTTTAAAAAAAAGCGAAAGTTATTACTTTACAGTTTTTATTACGAAATTAACTTCGGTAATAAAAATTCCTAAATTAAGGGCTTCGGAACAAAATCCTTTTTTTTGCTTTTAAAAATATCTTTACTATTAAGGTTATTTTCGTTTTTTAAAACGGTAACGGTAAGCTTTTTAATTATTATAAAAGTTATTAAATTAATAACGTCGTTATCGATATTTTTAATTATTACCTCGATATAGTATATAATAAACTAACGTTCGATTTAATTAATTTTAGTTATTTTTATACTTATCGCCTTATAATATATAACGTCGGTTTTATAATTTTAATAAATCCTAATTTACTAAAAATATTTATATACAGTTAGATCGGTATATATATTAAAGATATATAAATAATTCTTTAAAAGAAAGGTATTAAATTTTTTGGTCATCGTAATAAATGTAATTTTCCGTATTTTTTCGTTTATAATGTTAAGATATTTATTTCCGGTTAAAAACTTTTTGTTAATTTTCGGTAAATATAAATTAAGAATATTAGTTTTACGATTTCCTATATAAAAGTCGGAATAAGTATTCAAGGGCGTAAACCTTTTTAAGTTATATCCGATAATAACATTATTAGTTTGTAAACTTGTAAAAAATTTTGTTACGAAAAGCGTTAAAATAAATTAAGGAATTTATTATTTCGTTTTTTGTTTAACGTATTTAATTACGTGTTTTAAAGGAGGGGATTTTTTTTCGAAATACGTTTGTTTACCTATTTTCTAATTTTAAAGTTTTCGGTTTACTTATTAAGTCGAACTTTTTTATAAATATAAAAATATTTTTTAAAGATATATATTATTTTATACAGATATTTCCGCGTCGAATAATTACCGTAATTACTATTGTTATTATTATAATTGTTTAAGGCGTTTTTAAACGTTTTTGTTTAATTAAGAATTTTTCCGTTAAAGGTAATACCGAACGTTTTTTATAATAATTGTTTAACGGTGACGTTTTAAACTTTTCGTAATTTTTATATAACTTTAAAATTATCCTATAAATATTTATATTAATAGTAATTTGGTAGGATTTTTTATTTCCGAATATAACTTTTTTTATTATTATAGTTTAAGTAATAGAAAAATTGGGTAAATAGGCGTTAACCGCCTTTAAAAAATTAAAATGCCCGTAATAACCGGCGACGGCTAGGATTTGAAATTTCTCGGTTTTAATATACGTTTTACAATATATAAATAACTAAATATTTATCTGGATCTTGTTAATGTTTAACGCCTATTTATATTAAATGTTAACCTTGTAAATTTAAACGTTATTATTAAGCTTAAACTTATTTTTTAAAGTAATTAACTTTTTTCGAAACGTAATCTTTTTCCAGTATATTTAATATTAATTGGAATAAATAAATTAATTTAGAAATATATTACTTTCGATAAAAGTTTTTTTTTAAATAAGGTATAAAAATTATTTCTTATCGTATAACTTTAAAGTTTTCAAATATTTAATATAATTATCCGTATTAAGTTTTAATTTATTAATTATTTTATTTTAAAAATACTAGAATTTAAGAAAAACTGGTATAATTAACAAAAGTGGTACCTGGGTTACGTTAAGGTTGATATATTTTTATAATATGCCAGCTTTTGTATTAACGTAAAATTCGAAAATATTATATTTTTTAAGGGGGTTTTTTTTTAAAAAGGAACCTAGAGGTTTACCTTAAACAGTAACTGTTAAAATTTATTAATTAGGTAATTGTAACTTTAAAAGTAATATAAAAAATAAATAAACTAAAGTAATTAAAAGTATGCCGGTTAAGCAATAAATATCTTACGTAACGGAGTAGTAAATATACCGTAAAAGCGATAGTAAAGTTCCGAATAGTTTTAACAAAAACGTATATAATAAATATATTAAAGTATAACTAAAAAGAACTGCAAATTAGGTTTATAAATGTAAAACTTTAGTATTACGTATTAAAATATATAACTAAAAAAAATATATATTAAAAGTTATATAATTTATAAAAAATCTCGGATAGAAAATAAAGGTAATAAATCCTCTTTAAATATAGATAAAAATAATAATAATTAAGAGCTAAGGATACCGGAGTAACTGAAATAATTTTTATTAATTTGTTAATTAATTAAGTTATGGCGTAATTAGGTTTAATAGTAAGATATAATAAAAACGATAGCGGTAATTGCGTTTTAAGTATTAAGGTTACCCGGGGCTATTTTAATTACTTTAATTATTTCAGCTGGCGTAATAAATACCGTTAAAACGCTTATATATATATATATATAAAAATAAAAATTAAAAAAAAAATTAAAAAATAAAAATATAAAATAATGGATACGTTATACGCTACCGGGTTAACGGATAAGTTATAATAAATATAATATCGGTAATTACGCCTTGGTAGTTATAATTACCGGGACCGTTATAACTGCCTTAATAGTTTCGATTACTGTAATTTATTAGTATCCGGGTAAAAAAAAAAAAAAAAAAAAAAATTTAAAAAAGCGTATACGTTATGCACCGCCGAGCCGGCGGTTAGAAGTTAATAGCCGAAGCTTTTTTTAAAGCCGAAAATTGCCTAAGAAGGGAGATACCGTAATAATAAGAATAAAAAGAAAAAACGGCAAAGGTTAAGGCCTTTTAAAAGTTTATTTCGTAAACCTTTAAAAAGCCGAAGCTTTTAATAGGATTTGAACTTACGTTTTCAGGTATTAAAAATTTAACGCCCTACCGTTAGACTATAAAAGCTTTATTAAAAGACTAGTTTACTAACCTAATACTTAAGGCAGTTTAAAGATCTAAGTTAAGGTAATTACAAGAAGGATAAATAACGGAAAAGGGGGGGGGGGGGGGGGGGCATATTTTTT
>QJNZ01001451.1:0-13626 GCA_004155055.1 Monosporascus sp. CRB-8-3 | reverse complement strand
CCACTAAAAAATTAAAAGTTTATTAAACCGTAGAAATTCGAAAACGGTTTTAACAATTCCAAAAAGTTTTTTTTATATTAAGTACGCCATAAATATTTAAGCGTGCATTTTAAATTACTTTAAAAATATACACTTTTTATATAAGTAATTTATTAAGTTTATAGAATATTATAAATAAAATATAAAAATAATAAAAAAATTAACTAAACGTTATATTTATTTATATACCGCATTAAAACATAATAATAAATTATATTATTTTAAATATAAAAGATATATAAAAAATAAATTATTTCTAATTTTTATTTTAATAAAATATAATAATCGTATTTTATATAAGGTAATAAAATTTTACCTTATATACAAGGTCGTTAGGTTTAAGTCGTATTATTTAAGTTAAGCTAAAGATACGAAGTAATTATATTAATAATTAATATAATAAATACTTTACTTAATATTTTCGAATATGCTAATTATTAATAGTTTTTATGGTTACGATAAATTATACGTTTTAATTACGAAAAGCTTTATTTTAAAGCCGATTATTACGTAATACCGATAAGTTTCGACCTTGATAAACTTTATATTTTCTAGTTAATTCGGTAAAAAGATTTTTTTAAAAGGTAGATAATAAATTAGAAAATATTAAGCTTTTCGCGGTAAAATTTAAGTTGGTATAAGATAATTATTTTGCGATTTTTTGCTGGTTTTACACTTAAAAATATTATATATTAACTAGGAAAAAGGATTAAAAAATTTAAACTAGTTACTTTTAACTTTAATCGATTTTACGGTTTATCGAATTTTTATTATAAAATACCCGTATTTCGTAATTATAAAGTTTTTACGGAAAAATATATTATTAAAAGTTTTTAAACTGTATAAAATTTAAAATAAATAATAAATATCGATATTTTTATCGATTTAATGAATTTTTTATTAAAAATAAATTTTGTTTTTAATTTTCGAATATGATTTAAGTTATAAAAATAAATGTAATTAAAAGTTGGACGATTTTATAACGGAAAATATCGACCGAATAAAGAAACTGCTGAAAAAACTAGAAATAAACGGTAAAAAGTTTAAAAATTTCGAAATTTAACTTTTAGTTTAATATAAAGAGAATTACGAACGATAATTTATCCGGCTGTTCCGAATTACGAAAAAAGTCCAGAATTCCGTTAAAAATCGTCGTCGATAGGAACAGGACTGGGTAATTTAAAGTTATCTTAAAGTAAGACGCCTGCAAAAAGGTTAGGTTTCGGTAAAGCCTAGTAATTAAGATAGTATAATCTATTAATTTAATTAATTTAGTTATACGGTTACGTCTTCTTTAAGGATAATTTCACCTTATATATACCGTTATAATTTTTACAGATTAATTTTACTTAAAATAATAAAATATCGTATATTATATAAATATTTTAAAGAATATTAAAAAACTATATATATTATAATTAATTCTTAGGTTATTTAATAAATATTTTTAGTTTTATTTTCCGATATAATTTTTTCGATATAAATTATAAATAAACCTTTATTAATTTACATTTTATTTTATTTCTCCTTGAAGGAAACGTAACCGTATAATAAAATTAAATAAATTAATAAATTATATATCTCGGTTGTTAAGCTTTACCAAACCCTAACCTTTTCGTAAATTGCCTAGTTATGCCCCTATCGACGACCATTCCTAACCGAATTCTGGACGGTTTTTGCAATCTGGAACAGCCAGACAAATGTTACAGGAACAGGGGTTCCTGTCTCAAATGAGCCGGTCCTCCAAGCCTAGTGCGGGTTTGTCACGGTTAAACTCCGAAACGGAGGCTTGGCTTTTAACGTGATTTAGCTGATTTAAATGATCTGGACAGATTATTTAAATTACGTAAATCTACGATATACTTACTTAAGGGAAGGTAGATATATAATAAATAAGTTTCCTATATAAATAGCACCTACTTAGTTTCGTTCCTTAACTATTAATTTAAGTTTTTAGCTAAAGGTAACTGTACTATTCTTTAAATAAGGGAAAAGTACCTTAAACCTTTTTAACGAATACATTATTAAATTATTTCTCGCTTTATTGTTACCTGTAAATCAAGACCCCATTTCGGATACTGCTTATACCTCCAGGTGGACGTATAACAGGTTCGTTATATCAAATTATCGTTCGTAATTCTTTAGCTTATATCGAATTAAAAGTTAAATTTCGAAATTTTTAAACCTTTTACCGCTTATATTTAACTTTCCCAGTAATTTATTTATACGTGTTAGCAGTTACAGTAATCAAATGCAGGAATCTGGCAAAGTGCGCATGGTTATTCTAGGAAAGACTAAAAAAGTCTAGGGGCGATCGCCCTTACATATACGTTTAGCTGTATAAAGGATAATTCCTGGATAAAGGCTGTTCTAGGTAGCATCTGCAGCCTAGACGTACCAGCCGTAAGCACCTGAAAGCACCAATTGCCGATATACCCTTTTGTGTTAAATAACCTTGTTTACGTAATTTTTTAAAATCAGATTTAAAACTTTAGGAAAATTTATTAAAAAGTTATTAAAATTTTTAATTTGTATAGAATTTAAACTTTTATTTCCGTTATTTTCGTTTAAAGTAAGTTTACGTAATTAACCGTTATATTAAAAGGCCGGCCTTTTCGTTTTACCGTTTTTTCGCAGCCGTCCCGGAATATGGGGCCTACTTTTTCCGAAACGTTTCGGACTAGGTTAGGCGTTAATATAAGAAAACGTTTTGTATACGTTAACCTGTTACGTTAAAGGTTTTATAACTTTAAAAATCGGTTTCATTTTTTAACGGTAATATTAATAAATAATTAAAATTATTGCTTTTTAAGTCCCCTTTTGCAAAAAGTTATTAAATAAAGATTTTTTTCCGGTTAATAAAGAATATTAATTAATTATAAACCATATATGAAATATTAATACCTTTAAGTAAAAACTAATGCAAAAAGTTATAGGTACGTATAAACAGGTAATTTTATAAAGGTTAAAGTTTTGAAATTAATAAGTAAATAAATACTTTTAAGTAATTATAAAAAAAATACCGCAATTATTACTTTTAATAATAAAGAATAAGTTTTAATAAAAAAACACCTTTTTTCCTATATAAAAAGAATCTAACGGAACCATTTTTTTATTAATTACTTTAATTAAATTTTAAATATTTTCTAACTTTTTTTATATTTTCTTAAATTTTAAGTTAATTATAAACCGTTCGAAATTTACCCTGTTAAATAGCTTTATAAATCCGTCGGCAGGATTATCTTTACTTTTTACGTATTAAAAGCTAATATTTCCTTTTTAAATTTTTTAACGTACGTAATAATATTTAATTCGAATATAACGCTTTTTTTATATTATCTATATCTCTTTTACCCATTTAAACGCATTTATATTATCTTTTAAAATAAGAATAAAACTTTTAAATATAAGTTTTAACTTTGTTAAAAAATTTCTAATCTTAACTATCTTTATAACTATTATTTTTATTCCTATATATTCTATTTCCGTAATATATTTAATAATAATACCTTATAATTTTAAAATTTATAAAATAAACGTTTCAGTTATGAAAAACATATAACTTATTATGGACTTTGTTAATTTACAATTATTTGTAAAGTTTATATCTATTATTTCGAATAATTTTAAATTATTATACTTATAATATAAATAATCTTTTCGTAATTTCCGGTACTAAAAAAATATATTTAATATACCGTTCAAGTATCTCGGCAATTTTTTAATATATTTCTGGTATTTAAATAACGGGTTATTTATAAACCTTGCCTAAGTTAATGTTATAAATATTATATTTAATCTATTAATATAATTTAAAAAATTAAATTTCCTTATTAAGCTTATATATTTAAACGTTTTTTTTTATTAATTACGCCGTTATATTTTACAGCGTATTTTAAATAATCCTTAACGAATAATATAAGTTTTTTTCTTATTTCGTTTAAGCCGATTAATTTTAATAACTTTTTAATATATTGTTATTAATTTAACTTAATATCTCTTATTAATAAAAAACGGATAATTCGTATGCCTAGGTACTAATTCGTATTACTTAAATCTTTAATTAAAATATCCTTAATAATCTTCTTGGCAATATCTTTAAAACGTTACCTATTAAGGCCGAAAAACAAGAAATTATTTACGTATAAAACAATAACGTTTTTTATCTTAAGGTTATAATATATCGTATCGTTCGAAATTAACGGACGGAAACCTTATTTCGCGAATATTTTTCTTATTTTTTTTTACTAAACAACTCCGGCTTACTTTAAACCGTATAATAGGTTTATTAATTTAATAACTTTTTTAAATAAAAACTTATGTATTTTTTTATCTTTTAAATACGTATTAAAATATTTTTTTAACATAGAAAACTGTTTTATATAAATATTTTCCTTTAACTTGCTGTTTAAGTACGTAATAATAAAGTTTATCTGGAATATATATTACCCTAGAAAAACGGTTAACGCTATTAAGATTTTCCAATGTATTACTTTTACGGTGCTTATTATAGTTTTGTTATAATTAATTTTTTTTCGTTATATAAATCCTTTTACGCAAATACGTATTTTATATTTATTTAATTTTCCTATAGACGTATATTTCTTTTTTAATACCTATTTAATATTAATAAGGTATTTTTAGGCAATTTTGTTAAAAAGCGTAAATTTGAAAATTTTACGTAAAAGGTTTTTTTTAATTTTTATAAAAATAACCTTAAGCTATATCTTTCGTTTTAAACTTTTTATAATTTCCTTTAGGATTGGGCCGTTATTTATGGTAATAAATAACTTATAAATGTTAATATCCAATATATTAATTACTTGTTCGTATTTATAAATGTTCCGGATAGCTTGATCGGCATTTTTAAAGTTACCAAAACGGTTTTTATCGTTACTTGACGTTAATAAATTAAAATAAAAGGTATATAAGTTATCTTTACCTTCGCCCTTTTAGGTTAAAGTTAACTTTAACTTTTAAATCAACTCTAGGGCTTTATTTAAAGCCTTTAAAATGTATAGCTTAAAAACAGTTTTCTTCGGGCATCCCCTTTTGCACTTAACCTGCTTAATTTCTTAATTTATATCGTCCTTTAAAACAATATTATTGTCCTTATTTTTTATTTCTACGCTTTGTTTCTAATGATATCTTAGACGTTTTTATACGGGCTGTAAAAATAATCGGATAATATTTTTAAAGTTAAAGGGTTTACCTAATTTTTCCAGGTTTTCGTAAATAATAACGTATAATGTTATAAATAACCTACTACCTTTTAATAGCTATACCTTATAGTTATATATCCTTTAATAACCTAGTAATATTCCCTTTGCTTTACGGGCTGCTAATTTTTCTAATTTAATTCGATAATTTTAATTAATTAAAATTATATACTTATTACCGAAAATTCGGAAATAACTATTATCGGGTTTATATAATTTTTTCGGCTTAAATACGTCCTTAAAATATTCGATTAATATTATATCTTTTACCGTAAACTGGCTTATTTTATTAATAATATACGTTATTACCTTTATTACAAAATCCTAAAAACATATAAAAATTTTTATTTATATAAAAATCGTACGCGCCTTATTTTATAAAAACTATATTTTTCGTTTTACAACTTCGTTTTAATATTAATTATATATGTTAAAAATTATTAATTCGATATTTTTTATAACGTAAAAGTTTTTAATTATTATTATACCGAACTTTTTACTGCCGTTAAAGCGTAAAATCTATATTTTTTTACGTTTGTTTTTTTCGTTTAATAATAACGTTTTTAAACGTTTTGCAATTTATATAATATACGCGTATAAACTTTATTAAATTTCGTCCTTATTTTTAAACGAATAATATTTTTTATAACGCGATGAATTATTTATAAAAAAACCAAAATAACTTTTATTTTTAATATTAATAAATTTAATTAACTTTACGTCGTATTAAATAATTTCTCTTATATATTTCCCTTATTTTTAAAAATTTATAAACGGTATTTTCCGTATTTTCCTTTTATCGTATGCCGTATAAAAAATATTTTTTATATTATTAAAATCTAAATTTATTCCCGTAAACCTTTTAATAATTTATATTAATCGTTCGGTATTAAGGTAATAAAGGCGGCGGTATTAAAAAATAATTTTCTTTATAATTTCGTCCGTTATTAAAACCTTGCCATTTTTAAAAACGTTCGAAAATACGCGTTTTAAATTATCTATTAAGCTATTGCCGTTTTCCTTACCGGATACCTTTTTTAATACGAATCCTTATTAATAATTCTTATC
Organism: Monosporascus sp. CRB-8-3; assembly: GCA_004155055.1. Classification (NCBI taxonomy): domain Eukaryota; kingdom Fungi; phylum Ascomycota; class Sordariomycetes; order Xylariales; genus Monosporascus; species Monosporascus sp. CRB-8-3. The sequence goes on along the minus strand of QJNZ01001451.1, from coordinate 7,300 downwards.
GTTTGTTAAATTTAAGGCCTTAATAATAAATTCCGGCTTCCCGTAAAACTATAGGAAAAATCTTTTCCGAAAAACGTTAATCGTTAATAACTAAATTTTATTAAAGTTTATTAAAACGTTACGATTTAAGTAACCTCCTTTTCTATAAAATATCTCCCCGGAAAACATTTTTAAAAAAAAGTTGTTAATATATAACGTATATTTAACTATAATTTCGTTTTTTTATTAAGTTTTTTTAAGGGTTATTTAACGATATTAATAAAAATAGTAATTACGGGTTTTCTATCCGTTATAATTTAAATTCCCTTGGATTTAATATTTATTACAGTATTTTTCTTAAAATTGCTAATATTATTCGTAATATTAACGTTTATTTTTAAATCCTAAAATAATTTATTTAAGTTATTCCCGTAAAAAGAATAAACGTATAAAAATATAACGTTTTTTATAATAATTTCTTTAGGGCGTTTACCCTCCTATAACTTTAAATAATTAGTTATCTAAGTTTTAATACATTTACTTATTAAAATTTCCCGGGTTTCAAAACGTTCCGCCGTTAAAGCTCCCCGGGCTTTAAGGTATTTAGCTATTAGAGCTCCTTAAGTTACCTTTTAAATTATCTTATCGTACTATTATATAAGGTCCTTTAGCTATTATTTTTTAATGCAAATATTAAAAGTTTTTCCGTTTAATCGGTATAAATCCTTTAGGCCGTTAGGAATAAATTGTTTTTTGTTCCTATTATTATTATAGGCGTTGCGAAAGTTATTACTTTAGTTATTCTGTCTATTATTACCCTGGCGTTAACTACGCTTTCTTTTCTTTCCTTTACCGTTTTTTTTCTTTTACGACTTAAAGTAATCCTTTACTAAGTATCCGTATTTGCTACAGTTAAAATAAAGTAGTTTTCTGTTTTTATTTTATACGGGCCTGTTATTTCGGGAATTGTTATTATTATTATTACTTTTTCCTTTACTTTTCTAAGTGTTATAAAATTTCCCGTTCTTTTTCTTATTAATACGGTTATGGAATTCGTTATTAAAGTCGTCGATCAGCTATTAGAAGAAATAACTGGTCTATTTAAATACTAATTAAATCGTCTTATACCAGTTATTAGCGCAATTTTTTACAGTAATAAGGAATATAATAATCTATTCCTTTAATCTAAGTTTTATATTACAGCCCTTAACTTTTCGTAATAACTTTTAAAACTTTATAATAAACTGTACGGGGTTTCCTTTATCGTATATAATCTTACTAAGCTCCTTTTAAAGGGACCTCTACCTAGCCTTATTTGTTACTACGTAAGTCTTTCTAAGAGTTCTTAACATTTTCGTTTTTTTTTTGATATTTATAATCAGCTTTAAAAGCACCTTTTTGCACGTTTTGGTAATAGCCTTCGTAAGGCGTAACTAATTAAGCTATTTCAGCTTCATTTCATTTTTATAACTAATCTCTTTAAAGGCAAAAATTAAAACGTTACTTTAAAATTCCTAATTAGCCCAGCCTGCTAAGTGATTTTCTTTATCCAATAAAAAGTTAAAACACTTCTAACGTAACTTTGCATTATTACTAGATTTTTTAAAATTCTTTTCTTTTTCCTTTAAACGGACGCCTAATTCGTTAAAACTATCTAAATTATTAAGGCTTAAGAAACTACTAAGGATACTAAGGGAATTATTACGACGGCTTTTTTGTCTTCGGGAACCTCTAAACAAATCTAAAAATAACCTATCCGAATTATTAGGGTCCCTACGTACCACACTTTTTTCTTTACGTAACTTTTTTTTTTCGCTTTTCTCCCTTTTCGGAAGATTAAGTTTTTTAATAAACTACTTTTTTAGTTACGTTTCGCCTTTTTTCAAGGGGTTAATCTTTTCTATATCGCTCTCGACGGCAATAAAAGCTTTTTATAAACCTTCCGTCCTTTAAACGTTTTATAAAACGTTTCTGTAAATATTTACATTTTGTAAATTCTGCGTTATTTTTAATTAAAACGGTCCTTATTAAAATACGCCCCCGAACTAAGGTATATTTAATAATTACTTTACGATATTATTTATTCGCTTTATTATATCGTTTTTTCTCTTTTGTTAAAGTTTTAAATCTTTGATTTTATCCTTAACCGACTTATATCTATATTCTCGTACCTTAATATTCTCCTTAATCCCATTTAAATTAATACTTAAAAACGTATAAAGTTTATTTAATTTTAATTAAGGCTATTATTTCTATATAAAAGTCTTATATCGGTTTTTTAATTATTATTATTAAAATAATAAAGCTTTTTCCGTAAAAGTTTCGAAAATAAATCTTTTTCCTACTACTACGTTTATCGTAAACTCTTATTTTTCCCCCTTATTATAAAATTTTTCGTTTTAAAAGTTCTCCTAATCGAAAAAAAAAGAAATAAGTTATTATTTATATACTTCTTATCTCGCATAAAAACGAAGCCCTTATCGGGTAAATTACTTTATTCGATTGCAGAAAATTACCTTAAAATACGTTCTTATTACTTGCTTACTATCGTCAACCGTTTACTCTTTTTTAAATTAATTAAGCAACTCCTTTTTAAATCTCGTACCCTCTTTATTAACTTAACCTGCAAATAATTATTCCGTTTAACGTATTACGGTTACCAATTAACCAAAAAATACTACCATATTAGCAGTTATAATAATCAAATACAGGAATCTGGCAAAATACATATAGTTATTCTACGAAAAACTAAAGAAATCTGGGGGCGATCGCTTTTATATATACGTTTAATTATACAAAAAATAGTTCCTGGATAAAGGCTATCCTAGGCAGCATCTGCAACCTAGACGCACCAGCCGTGGGCACCTAAAAACACCAATTGCCGACAATACGGTCGATATTTTTAATTATAAAATCGTTTAACTTTTAATTATTTTTATTTATATAAATTAAATCGTATCCGAATATTAAAAATAAAATCCGAATTTTTTTTTAAAAAAACCGATTAAATCGAAGCAGATATCGATATTTTTAATTCGTTTTAAAATTTTATTAAACTTAAGAATTTTTTAAAAAAAAGTTTTCCGTAAAGATTTTATAATTACGGAATACCGGTATTTTGTAATAGGAATTATCCGATATATTTTAATTATTTTAATTAGTAAAAATTCGAAAAGGTATTATATAATCGATTAAAATTAAAATCGTAACATTAGTAAAAGGTTATAAAGTAATTATTTTATACGGACTTAAGGTTTACTGCGAAAAACTTAATATTTTCTAAATTATTACCTTTTAAAGGATTTCCCCTACCGAATTAACTAAAAGGTATAAGGTTTATTAAGGTCGAAATTTATCGGTATTATACGATAATCGGCTTCGGAAAAAGGCTTTTTATAACTAAACTGTATAATTTATTATTACCGTAAAAATTATTAATAATTACTTCGTATCTTTAGCTTATCCTGGATAATACGGCTTAATCCTAACGACTTTGCATATTTTATTTTATAAGCTTTTTTATTTTTTACGAACATTTTCTTTAAATATTATTAAAGTTTTATATATTTTATTTTTATGTTAAACTTGGCTTTCTGCTTTATTTAATGATATTTATTCTTTATTTTATAATATTGATATTCTTAAAGTTTTTAAAGTTTAAATTATAAAGGTCAGAAAATTCGGGGTGTGCAAATGGGGGGGCGGGGGGGGTGCATTGGTACGTGCGCCGCGCTTGTGAGCGACCAGATCTTGTGCATCTGTCTGCTCCAGCAACGATCGGCGAGTCTCCTTGGATAATCTTTGTTAAAGGAAGAGAACCGTGTGGCCGAGCTTGCTGAGTGCCAGCATTAACACAGCAAATTCGAGGGCGGACAGGCCAATCAGGCCAACGACACGGGGTCTCTCTGTTGAAAAATGTCGTTGGGGCATCTCCTAGGCGTATTCACTCGATATGCGAATCCATCAATCTGCCAGGCCGTGTACTCAGTGTAGTTAATCCATTGAAGATGCATAGGCTAAGAAGTTGTCATCTCCTGAGACGGAAACACGGCTCCGGAAGAGCTGATCTATTGTCAATGGGAGGGGCCAAAATCTTTCAGCCTTGCGCTGGTGGTGGTGATAAAGCATGTGGTGACAATTGCTGTCCGATTCTGCGACCTATTGCCCCCATTCTAGATGTGGTTCACGGTAAGAATTCAAATGAAGACGTAATATACTGAGATGGTAAGATATATAGAAAATCTATCTTGCTGAAAAGCGAGAGGAAGCAGAAAGACGCGAGGCAATAAAACCTTCTATTGATTTAAGCCTCTTGAATAGTCTTTCTCATTCTCTTATCCTAGCTAGCGACTGCTTGCCCTTTGTAAAAAAAGTCTCTCCACAATTGTAAACTGTTGCGGCGTAGTCTTGCTGCATACTGGCTACATTGTCCTAGGCGGCGGCGGCGCTAAGTGTGTCAACATTGAGGCTTCGGTCATTAAAGATCGAGTCGGGGGCCAGAGCTGACCATCCACGCGTGCACACCCTTTGCTTTTGCCGCGCAATTACAACGTACCCGAGTATTTTGAAAAATGGCTATCCTTCTCTACATAACGCGCAAGGGCGTTCATTGGTTGGTACCGCAGCCTCGGAGCGTGCAAATCGGCTGGGCGGATGATGCAGGCAACCTTCCAGGCTAGAACTAAGTACACCGCACTATCTCGCTGAAACAGCACCTGCTGGCAGGTACCTACAGGCCAACAATAAGCTACCTAGGTACCTAGGTAGGTATGCCTCACAGTGGCGTAGGGCTTGATCTTGGCCAAAGCTTCAAGGTAGCATACCTTCTCAAGCAAGAGAACTGGAGAAAAGAATCCAGCCGTGCCTACCAGTGTCTATGAGCGAAGTTGGTGAGATACACAAGATAGACAGAATCACCTTCAAGACAGGTCTTCATGGTAACGAATCACGCTGTATAGACCGTGACACACATTGTCCCGTTGGGGACGACGTAAACAACAAAAATAAAAAAGAACCCTAACGGATCGTTTGGTAAAACTACTCTCTTCTTGATATCCCCGATTGCATCAGAGAGCATAACGAACGACACACGACTGTTATTTGCCTCGTGGCTTACCGTCATAGTAACTGATCACGGCATACTTTCCGTTCCTACTCCATTCGCCGGTTCCCTCTGGATCAAGTTCCTCCTCCTTCCCAGGAGCAAGTCCCACCACTGTATCTGCCTTGCACGTCCGCAGCGAGAGAAGACGGATGCCTGACTGTTTTTCGTTGGGAAGCTCGCCTAGCTTCCCGAGTGCGTGCTGGAACGTGGTGGTCCGCGGCCAGAGTCCGTCGAACACGAGCTTGCGATAATTGAGATCACCCTTGAAGATGATGAGGTCGCCTTGGCCAAGTTGAGCCCAGAGGTCGGGTGCATACTCTGGCATACGCGCGTAGCAGTGTTGCGTAGTCCAGAAAGGGTTAAATTCGTACCGAAGCTTGCCGCTCTGGAGATTGAGAGCTAGGCTGGTGCCGAATTTTCTCAATTCAGTTGCTTCCTTGTCAGTGATATCTCCAGAAAAAGAAGCGTCCTTAAGCGTCTTAATAGTGAAGTCAAGATCTTGCGCGGTGGCATCGGAAACAAACCATGAGAAGGCCTTGCCGTGCAGCACGATTCTTGACGCGTAATTTGCATCTAAAAGGTAGGCAACGAAGACCAGATCGGAGAGCAGCTCGAAGCCAGCGTTGTCCAAGACGATATGGATCTCACGAGTATGTACCGAATCTTTCAGAGTGGATAGTATCTGCCAGACGTCTTCAGTGTCATCGTCAACAACGTTCTCCTTGAAGGATTGCCGTGCCTGCATCCCCTGTCGACTCCGGAGCTCCTCGGCCGAGAGATGGACAAGTAGCAGAAGATCTACCGAGTTTCCCCAGAGGCTGACCTGAAGCATTTCCTCGAACAGCGCCTTAAGGTCGCCATCGGACATAGGGAAGCTTGACTGGCTAGCATCAGTGGCCCTGTGTAGGAACTGTACTAGCTCCACAATAGAAGTCTTGGAATCAGTTAAACCCCGTTCCTTCTGCTGTGCGAAGACATCGTAATTCTTCCAGTACGTTGTTGCCCTGCGGGAAAAGCAAGTCTGGATCAACCGATACAAGTAGCATTCTGTGAATAGCCATGGTGAGTTGTGCCACGTTATGGGACCGAGCAACTCGAGCTCATCATTGAAGACTTGGATATCCCCAGCTCCGTCTTCTGGGAGAAGCCTCATTGGTTGGTCATTTTCCATGTCGAGTAACAGCCGGTGGAGATCTGCAAGAACTCTGTTGCCGTCCTCAACCTCTGCAGTGCTACGATCAGCCGCACAGTTTGTCTTGTCGACATCAGCGATTGCTGAAGCCACGATCTTAGGCCATCGCGTCCTCGCAGTCGGATGCGCTAAGGACTTCTCATCGCCGCTATGCGAGATGGCTTTTGAGGATGTCAACTGAAGTCCAACGCATGGCGCAAGTGGATTGCCCACCTATTGATGGATCGATCTGCAGGAATGTTTTGGCAGAAGACATTGCGACGTTGGGACCGCACGAAACACGGCGCGAAGGTGGGGGTCAATTCTATGTTAAGAAATGGTGGTGGGGATAATGATCAAAAGGGAGGATTCTCGAAGTTGACCTTCAGGGCCGTGCTTTGAATTACTGATCTTTGTCTGCACCCAGTGCCCCTAAAGAGACCATGCAAGTATTTATGTTTTGACGTGGATACGGCATATGGAGAGGGCTCGGGGAAAGCTGAGCCTCACCGGATTCTGGACAGTACGACTACCCATCTATTCCTGTACCCCTTTGGGGGGAAACGCATGTTGGTATACAGTGCACTGTAAAGTACTGTACGTGCAAGCAGGCTGGCAGGGTCGGGCAAACACACGCCTGCGTTATCACCCACCGCTCAGTCCAGAAAAGGAAATACATATATTGGTGACGACCAAAGACGAGAGACGTGCCAATATTATAATCAAAACTGGAAGGTGGTACGTTCGCCCGATCTAAGCGCTATGATCGCAAAGCCTTACCTCAGCTAGGGTTGGGAAATTAGTTTAGTTAATAACTTAAATAAAACTAACTAAAGCTTAGCCTAATTATTAACTAATTATTTAAAACGTTTTTCTCGTAAACTATCAATTAACTGAATAAATTAAGAAAAATAAATAAAATAAATATGTTGGCAGATATGGTGATTTATTATTGGAACGTTAAAAGGATTAAAAGGGCTTTGATTTGTGGCCCTAGGATTGCAAGGACAAAGAAGCTATAGCTATATCTAGCTGCTTCTCCCCCC